>JABAYD010014690.1:0-31825 GCA_014822095.1 Diplotaxis tenuifolia
AGAATTTGAGATGAGTTTTTAAAAATTCAGCTGGATAATCCATCTATATGTAGTATTTTAGTGCACTATACGAACATCCATTTGCATCTTCACCCAGATGGATCACCTGGGTGAGCAAACGAACAGCCCCTATATATCTCTTCTGGAAAACTTTAACTGAAGAAGTGGTTCCTAAGTTTCCATGGGATTTGAACATAAGACATGTTGCGGTTGTACATGAGTGAGCTCCACTGTTTGCATCCGAAGCTTATTATGGATCGCAACATAAAATTAAAAAGTACTTGCATGTGTCATATTATTAGAACCAAATGCCTTTGTGCCATTTTAGTTGCTTGCCTTGCCTGTGTTACACGAATGTTCATCCACGTGGTTTTTTATAGTTAAAGTTTCAACTTATACCTATCTCGATTTTTGCTTGCTATTTTAAATTTATCATGAAGACTGAAGACCAACCTTTTCCTTCTCTCTAATTATATGCAAAGTTTGATTTGTTTACTGTTAGTACAAAAGTCTCTAAGTGATAATTAGGATAAAAGTCGATTATTGGTGGGTAATCCTGTACACAAAGACTACTAAAGAGCCTTTTTCACACAAAGTGGAATATCATATAATGTTATTTTAGTTTATCAAAGAAGAAAGAGCATAATCCTGGATTAACTTTAGACTAATCTCAATAATTCACCTTCTAGGTTTAGGCATGCCGTCTTTTGTATGGTTTGAGTGCCCCAAAGTTTATCCATACCATATTGTTGAATTTTCACATTTACAATTTTGTAATTTAGTTGTATTTAATTTTTTAAGAAAAAATATATGTAAGTTTGGATCAACATTATACTGTTTTAAACTGATGTGATTGGTGTATGTCAAATGTAAACATATTTGTTTTGTCAAGCTAAACGTAAATTATATTTTCATTTTAGATCAAGTCAAAGAATGTGATTAGTAAAACTGGAGTAACTTAAGAGTAACTATAATTAGAGGTAACAAGAGGATAAGAAATAGAGGTAATGGCAGCAAAACGTTTACTCTTATAAAAAGGAGGAAAATCTTACTCTACAAAAACACAAAATAATTTCCTTTCCCACAGCTAAAATAGTTTTACCTTAATTGTTTTTTTTTTTAATGTAATTCAGCTGAAACATTCTCTAATATTTTACTCGATTATACAGTCATAACCAAAGTGTATCCTGCTATGTTGATATACATATATATTCTTATAAAAAAATTAAAGAACGATATTTTTCCATCAATGTCAATTAGTCTTATCAAAGAAGGGGTAAAGTGGTTAAGCAGTAAGCACAAATATAGCACTTCGAAGTGAGTTTGTGGTTTATACACTTCATCATTGACTTTGTTTTCGATTTTTTTTCGTAAGAACAATTATGAAGCACACTTATATATGTCTTGTTAGTGCTTTCATTCATACGAACCAAATAACTCTTTGTTGGCGAAATCATTTTAGGTGCTTATCATATTTGACTTTGGTTGTAATGTTACAGTGAAGAACATAAATTATTCTCTAACTAAATTAAACTTGACCAAAACCTCTAACTAAAGGAGATTCGCAAAAGTAACCTGTTTGGGCACCATAATATGCAATGATGATTTATTGTTCGATGACTCTGCGTTATTATATTTTATTGACATAATCAAATCCCCAGTGGACATAAATATGTTTAGGGAAACAAAACTTACTAAAACTTAACATACCTTTAAATGCACTAGTATGATCGAACAAAATAAATTACTTTAATAGTTGAAAGAAAAATAATTGGTATATTAAGTAATAGTAAATGCATTATCACTAGAGTATGAACAAAACATATTTACATTAATAGTTGAAAGGAAAATAATTAATAAAAAATGTGCTAATGGAAAGGTTCTATATTTGAAAAGTTAATTGGTCTAGAATTTAACATCTTATACACTATAAAAAAGAAAGAGATTCTCTTCTCCTCAATACACTTCATCATATGATGTCACTAAATAGTTAAAAGAAAATCTGACACGTGTCACCCCAAAACGAAAATGCTTTCTTTTGTTTTACTCATGGAGTTAATTGATTATTTGTTGTTTCTGGACAATACATTTTGGGCCAAAATCTTTACATAATCTAGGCCCGTTCGGGATAAATGTCTCTTCCTAAATCTGATCCCTTCTTCTTGAAATGGTGTATGAGTCGAGGCTTGCGTCGGTGATCTGACGTCGTGTCTAATCATGTCGTTTCAGTTTTGATTCTTCACCTCCAAACCGTTACAAGTTACATTGATTCAATGTATTTAACCACAATCTCCTAATCAATGAATCTTATCCCTCGGTATTTTTCGACCTATATAAAGTGAGACTTCATAATTTGAGAATCATCTTCACCTCACATTGAGAGTCATGTATAACTAGATAGTATTCGTCTAGAACAGTCCGCCGTTTCAATTGTACGTCTTCTCGCCAAGGAATACATGCTTCTGTTCAACTTCCGGCAAAAGAAAAGTGGAGACGTAACGGGACTAGCCGCCTCATTTCTTCTCACCGATGTGGTTTTGCTCGACTCTCTCTTTGACAAATGTCTTGGTAGTTTTGTGGTGGTACTCTATGCCCGTGGTGGAGGTTTTATGGTTTTCTTCGGTATCTCTCTATGAAGTTGGAAGCTCTAATCTCTCAGTGGGGGGTTTTTGCGCCACTGAATCTTGCGGGGAGTAACTCTTGACGACGGCTTCTTCGTTTGTTTCTTTAGTTTTTTTTTAATCTCTGGTTTATTCGGGCTTACTCGCCGGCTTCTCAGTTCCCGTCGCCACCTCAGGTTGTTCCTAAAACGTTTTGTTTCATCATTTTCTTGAGTTCTATTATTTATCAATTTTAGTTACAAAACCGCTTATGTGTGTGTTTCGTGTTTTATTTATCCTTACAGGCCCGGACTGCACATCTTCAACGGATCATAAGACTATGAAATGGACGTGATTAAAAGAAAAGCCAAGTTAATCACATGAGATCTTTCGGTCATGTCAATAGCTATGGCAAGGCGAATGGTTTAGCTTCTAATTTCATCATATAATTTGAAATTAAAACTTCAGATTGAAGACGAATTACAATTATAAATGAAAGTGTTGGTTGTGTCATATCCTTGCAGGCCTGGATCGCAAATTTTCAAAAGAAAGTTGTTCAAGTAGTATGTGACATAGAAGTATTCAGACATTCGTAGTTTTGTAGGAATCATGTAGCTCACGATTTGTCTGTCACTTTTAAAGGTGCCTCTTTTATCTTTGCTAAAACGTTGCAGTATATGACTCTTTATTTGGGTAGAAGAGTGGTGAAATATGATGTATAAGTTATTAGATTATCAAGAGTTGATGAGATTGTACTTATATATTTAGATTATATAATTCAAGTTCATGAAATTATTTTGGTAGCAAAGAGCTAATCAATGCTTAGCTAATGCACATTCTCTTAGTGTTCGTCAGTGCACATTATATTATGAGTCATATGAGTCATTGCTATAATATATTATGTGTAGGCTATAGAGTTGATGATTGTTTGGGTCTGGTCAATGTTTTATTTTCTTAGATTTGTTGCAATGCTCTATTCAACGCAGTGTGATACTTGAGAGAGTAAACATTGTTGTTGCGTAATTGTCACATCACTACATCAGGTTTTTTGTTTCTTCTTATTTTCAGCCTCTTGCCAAGACATGATTTTTAGACAAAGTTGTAGCATTTACTCAAACCAGTTTCTTCTCTTTATTGAATAGTGATCAGGGTCTTCCCGACAAAGCGATTGATTTGATTGATGAATATGGGTCTTTGGTTAGACTTTGCCAATGTATGTAGGTTCAAAGTTGTATGTTTCTCGCATTATTAGAAAAAGTATTTTTAAATTTATTTGAGTGAATTGAAAATTGAGATTTGATTTGTTTAGATCCCTGAAGAAGTTAGAAACTTGAAAAGCAATTCAGACAGATCACTAAGGACCAGAATTTGAGAAAATATTGCCTTTGAGTTTGTCTTACTGTCGACTAACAAATATGAATGTTTACAATTCACTTGAGTTTTTTTCAAATAGGTTGGCTCTCACTATGACCAGAAAATAGAATATAAGGACGAGATAGATGGCAAATAAGGATTTGCTGCCACTGAATCCAACATCTGACCCATTGTCTCCACCTCGACATGAATCCTGGTTGAGGTCTGATGAATCTACCCGTCTTTCCAAGATGGTGCAAAGAGTTTACAGAAGAGTTAATGGTCTAAGAAAAGTTGTCATAGCTATTGTTCGGGTGATTCAATGTCCATGTGTTAGGCTCAAGAACTCAAATCACCCAATCCAATGTTATGAATTTTATTAAAAATATTCTAAGTACTTTACTTTATGCGTCCTATTTATTTTCATGCTACTTGATTGCACAAATAAAAATCACTTGGTTGTGTTTGTTGAAATTCCAAACTATGGACTTACAAAATGTAATTAAAAGTTGTAATGTTAATAGCGCACAAAACCTTGATAAGGGTTCCAAAGGAGTATTGTCATCCTCCACAAGGTGTTCCAGAGTGAAAACAAATTATTCAAACATATGAGGATTAACAAAATTAACAAATAACACCGGATTCATCTCCACTAACAGTAGTTGATATTACTACATAAACTCATCAACAACTTATGCAACCCAAACACGAAACATTATACAACATTCCGTGCGAAGCGCGGACCTACCCTAGTATTAATAAAAATTGAATACACACATATCTATTGATTTATAGTTTTTTTAAGTATTGTGTCCCTCCCAATAAAATTATAGCACTCATATTTTTAAATTTAGTTTTATGTTTTAGTTTTAAAGAAAAATAGATTAATAAAAATCTGAAAACATTTCTAAAATACAAAATAAAAAACTAAAATATCATAATTTGTATATGGAAGGAGTATAACTTAATGATTCATGTTGATGTATCACTATGTTACTATGATATTTACTAACCAAACAAGTAGATAAACTATGTTTAAAAAAACCTAAAAAAGTAGATAAACAAGACTATATAAAGCCGGCTGAGACAGGAGAAGAATGATGAACATCAATGAACATCCGCCTTAGCAATTGAGAAACTACATTAAGGTGGTTCAACGTACATATTGTGGTGTTATGTTATTCAAAATTTCCACTAATATATTTTAACTAGATAAGATCCGCGCCATGCGCGGGATGAAGTTGTTATATATATTATGTTTTGGAAATTGAAACAATAGTTCAGTTTCATTTGGATTAGGGGTGTTCAATCCGGACATCGTGTTGGTTTCGGTTCGGTTCGGTTTGGTTTTTTCATTATTCCGATTAGTAAAATATAACTACTATTCTAAATCCATATTTACCTTGGTTCGATTCGATTTATATACGGCCAGTTTTCAGTTTATTCGGTTTATACCAAAAAAACATAATTATTTAGTTTGAGATCATATTATATGTTATACGAATTTAAGAGTCAATGTTTCAAAAAGTTATTTATTAAAAAAATATTATATATTTAAATAAAATAATAAAAAAATGCTTTTATCATCTAATAAAATAATCAATTATTGAATTAATATCAAAACTCTAAATTTTGAAAATAAAAATAAAAAATAAAATAGAAGCACGAAAGAAAAGTTGTTATATTCTTCTATATTTAGTGTTCATCAAATTAATGTCTTTTATTGAACATAATTCTGTTTGTTTAAAAATTAAAAAAAAAAGTTGTAAAGAATTTCAACTAATTGTTGTCCATCAAATATATAGTCTTTATTTTAATTTAGTTAATGTTAAAATAAAACAAAAAGATCAAAAAAGAAGACTAAAAAAATTCAAGTGATTTACAAATTATAATTATAGTTCAACTTATATAACAAATAGACATTTATGCGTCGTTATAAATATATAGAGAATTTACATTTTCTACTTTTGATTGGTTTTGTTCAGTTTAATTGGTTATAAACCAAACAATATCGAAATTCAATGATTTTTATAAAATCACATCCATTCGGTTTGTATGGTATATACCAAAACAAAATCATATTATTTATTTCTGTTTGGTTTGCTACTGTTCGGTTTTAGCATATTGAACATTTCTAATTTGGGTATATATTGGTTTTAGATTGTTTTTTATCATGTCTTAATATCGTATTGTAAAATTGAAGTTTAAATTTATATTTTTTGAACCTTAAATGTGTTTTTTTATTAAAAACAGAATATAGAATACGTAATGTGAACATATTTAGAATGTGAATGCTCATTCTCAAATTTATTATGAGATTGCCACGTGTCCATTATAGTCCATTATAGTGTGAACACATTTCTTAAAAATGTTTTTTTTTTTAATACATATGGGATTTCCTTAGATATGTTAAACGGAGAGAGACCATTATAAGCCGAGGCTTCCTTCATTCCTTGAAGTTCTTTTGCGTTGGGTCGGTTGATCCTTTTATATTAAAAGTAATTACATTTTATAACAAATAACATGATATTTTTTACTGTGTTAATAATAAGACTTGGCAATGTCTCAAACCATGCATGAATAAATGAACACCACTAAGCTATCATATCTTGATTTTTATATTTAACTTCATTCTTGTTTTAGAGATCTTTTAAGACATTTGTTTAAAATAAAACTCTAGGGTCCAGGGCAAATATTCATGGTATAAGTGTAGGAGTGTTGTATGTATCTGATAGTTGGTAGAAGAATACTGGTCCCAGTGTAATGGAAGCTAGTGGCTATTATTATCTCTTTCCAAGGGTTGGAAGAAAATTAAGATTCATTGTTGAGGTCCCAATCTCTGCAAAATGACCGATAAATATTACACCCAGCGAGAAAAAATAAACACCTTTAAAAATAACGATAAGATATCATCCACCTGCCATATATGCAACGATTCTTTACATTTCCATTTGGTTTATACAAGGATTTGACTTCCTAGCATAGAACATAAGTATATAGGGATAAATGTCGTTTTAGACTGGTTTTCCCTATCAGGATTTTTGTTATTTTTCTTGTTTCCAAACAAACTGAGAGCCATAAAGCTCAAAATAACATAAGATGAGATGTTTTTTTTTCTTTTGAACACAACATAAGATGAGATGTTTAATTTATGTTTTTGGTATAAGTTATATATGGATACAACTTTGCCATTTTAACTACAAATGTTTAACTGTTTTAGTACCAAGTTATCTTGAGACGAAAAAGATGTTTTGGGGCATTTGATTAAAAAGTTTTACCAATCAGTGAGAAACTAATAATATTATTTTCGTTGTGATTTTATTTTGTGTGGTGAAAATTTAGTTAGATTAGTATGTGTAATTATTTTATTTTGGTTTCAGAAAATTTTAAATATGTATCGAAATATATAGGTGTAGAGAAATTTGATGGATATGCATGGTTAACTTATATATAAAAATATATATAGATAGTTACATAGAGTTGTTGACAAAAAAAAAGTTACACAGAGTTGAAATTTTGGCCTTAAGTATATGTTGGAAGACTACATAACAAACCCTAGTTAAACTTAAAAATATATATGCATACGTCAGACGTAAATGCCACTAATTAACCCAGATTATAATTCATTATCAATTGGTTACTATAATTCACAATTGATGGACCACTTCTTAAATCTAATACTTGACTATAAAAAAGTTATAATGCACAGATCATATGGTGTGTCTCACAATACGTTTCTTCTAAGCTGTGTATTAGTCAAATTATTCTTATTATATACACTCTAAAGAGCCACTATCTTCTAATAATTGTACTCAATCTTTAAGCGTACCCACAAAAAATACATATTGTTATATTAATTATGTTCGTTTCGCGTACTTAATTCTTATGATATATATTTAGATATACATTTTTCTTGAACAAAAAACACATCATGTTGAAGACAAATAATATATTAAAGACAAAACAGTATACAATATTGGTTAGATATGAAGCTATAAACTATATTATCCAAAATTTGATCTGACTAGTCGCGTATTCATTTTTCAATTCATCTATTTTCTTTTCTACAAGTCTAAATAGAATTTGATTTTGTTGGTGACGCCATATAGAAATTATTACACACTGCGTGCTATTATGAAATTTATTAAATATTCAAATATAGTGATATGAAATGTAGCTTCAGAAATCAGATAGTTACGAAATTTTACATCATACTTTTGCAAAAGAAAAAGAAAACTTATTATGAAAGGCGGGTTGTCTTCAAAAACAATAAAGGACACAAATGTCTTTCAACATCAAATAAAACAAAATATATAATCCTTAAATATAGTTTGAGATATAATACATATTTTATGCGTTTCTAATTGATAAAACAATGCAGTATTCGAATATGCATGTGTTTGTGCATTTTGACTGAGTGTTTGCTTATTGGAAAGCCTGCAGGATATTGCAGTGAATATGTTTTTATGTATTTCTGCATTTTGACTGAGTGTTTGCTTAAAGCCTGTAGGATAGATACTTTGTATATGATGCAAAGAACTTTGTAGTTAATCATTACCAGAAAACTGTAGTTGTCTAGTAACAACAGGCTCATATGCAGTTATGCACAACAACAGTAGTGTCATAAACTCTTCGTTCTTTCATTGAAATTCTGTGAAATTGTCAATACGTTTTTTTTGAACAACCTTATAGAGATAATGATAATGATGTACATTCCTATATCTTAGGGATTTAGGATGATCTAATGTTTCCTATTCCTATCTAGCTTATATGGTTCCTACTTGTATAAATACCCAACATGGGATGATGAATAGAATCACGCTTTACATTATATTTTATGGTATCAGAGCTAAAAGATCTCTAAAAACCTAATTTTCTTTTTCATCGTTCTCACATCAACCATCACAAAACGATGAGTGATGAGACGACTTCTACTTCTACCAATACCTCTACTACTAATCCTACTTCTAACCTCACGGACCTATCATCACCATACTACTTTCATCCCTCAGACAATCCTGGAGCATTGATTACTTCGGTTCTCCTTACCCATGAGAACTATACAGAATGGTCGACTGAACTCCGCAACTCCTTACAAGCCAAGCGCAAATCAGGGTTCATAGACGGTTCGATGGTGAAGCCAGAAACACAACCAGAGTTATCTCGATGGCTAGCTACTAACTCCATGATTGTCGGGTGGATTCGTACATCGATTGATCCGAAGGTACGATCAACGGTTACACATGTTCCTGAGGCGTATAAGCTTTGGGAAACGTTACGCTTCCGCTTCTCGGTTAAGAATGGTACTCGCTTACATAAGCTCCAAGATGAGATAACAAACTGTAAGCAAGACGGGAAATCAGTCCTTGATTATTATGGAAGACTCACGAAGCTGTGGGAGGAACTACAAAATATGAAGACTGCTCGTTCATGTACATGTGATGCCGCTGCTGACATAGAGAAAGAGAGAGAAGACACAAAAGTTCATAAGTTCCTTTTTGGGTTGGATGATTCGCGGTTTTCTTTGATCCGGTCACGAATTACAGATGAAGAACCGTTACCAGACCTTAACATCGTCTACTCTCGTGTCATTCGTGAAGAGCAGAACTTGGCGTCTACACGGGCAAAGAACAACGCACCGAAGCACTAGGATTCTCTGTCAAAACAGAACCATCGAAAGAATCTACTACGGTTGAGATTGTTCCACCTCGCTCTCGAGATCCAGCACGTACATGCACTCACTGTGGAAGAAAAGGACACGACATCACGGAGTGTTTCCTTGTTCACGGGTATCCAGAGTGGTTTCACGAACAACAATGACAAAATAATTCCTCTGGTTATAGAGGAGGGCGTGGTGGCCGATCCAACAACAACCGTGGACGGGGCCGTGGACGAGCCAATGCTACTCAAAGCACACCTCCTATCAACTCCGACCAAATAGCCTCTCTAATCTCCTTACTCCAACAACAACAGAGCAACCTCTCTTCGGAACGTTTGTCCGGTACTACTACTCTTACTGATGTTATTATTGATACATGAGCCTCTCACCATATGACCGGTGATCTCACGTTACTTCATGACGTGTCCGATATACTACCAGCGTCTGTTTCATTCCCTAATGGACGTGATTCTCATGCAACAAAACAAGGGACTTTACGTCTCAGCACGGACTATTCTTTACATGAAGTTCTATATGTCCCGGATTTTAATTGCACGCTTATTTCCGTTTCTAAACTTTTGAAACAAACTGGATGTATCGCAATTTTCACTGATACATTATGTGTTTTACAGGACCGTTTTTCGAGGACTCTGATTGGAGCAGGTGAAGAACGTGACGGGGTGTACTACTTTACGGGTGTAAAAGTCGCAAGAGTTCATGGGGCAAAGTCGAAACCTTCTACTTCTACTTTATGGCATCGACGACTTGGACATCCTTCAATATATTTATTTCTTTGTATTCTTCAGATTTTCTTAACGCCTTTTTTTGAAAAAAAATCTAATCTCTGATTGTTCCACATTTTATTGGGAGGCTTTTACAATCCAAATCTTCGCATGCGAAAGCCTCCGAAATGTGGAGATTACATTTATTTATAAGGATCATATATGTAAATTTCTTATAATTTTCTATATAATATAGATAAATGTCGGTCAAGAAACGCCAAAACAGTGTTGGGACACACAAGTATATAGTATAGTTTTATAATACTGAAGATCTTTTTTTTGGAGCAACATACTACTGATGATCTCGAATACAATTTCCAGATCTTATTTAGAGGTCAGATTATAGAAGGTACATTGACTAGCCGTTATAACTTCAGGCTTCATCATGTAACCTATAGCATGTAACTAAACTAACTCTGTATAAAATTCTCCTTTCTCAAAACAAAACACTCTATATATAAAATTCTTTCACTAGTTAAGGCCTTGATTTTTTAAAGCTAATAAAGGCTTTAATAAAAACAATTGAATAATTTAAATCAATCAGTCGTCCTAGTTCAGGTTTTCAACAATAGAAATATACTAATTCTCAACTTAACTACTGATAAAGAAAATTATTGGAAAACTTTCATAAAAGGTTATCAAAATGTTAAGATAAATTATTAGATTCCAGTATATGGTAATATAATTAATTTCCAAATATTTTTGTGTCATAAACTTATCTCATATTTTTGGGTAATACATCAATATTTTCATATCCTATTGGTTCACGCAGTGGATATACACATCAATCATTTCTGGTTAAGATCAGATTCGCAAAAGCTAGAGACGATATCCGACCGAGTTTTACCGAGTACTTTCGGATATCCGATCGATTTTTTTTTTCGTTTTTGTTTTGTAATTTCAGTTTCATCAAAAGAGTAAACAATGGGTCTGTGGATTTATATGCAAAATCTGTTTTGAATTTTGGCCGAGTCTATTGTCTCCTCTAAACTCTGCTTTTAAGTTAATGAATTTCTTTGTTGACCAAAAAAAGCTGCTGCGTACACCTATATAGGTGTTCATTTCATTCACAACTCCTTTCAATTGCTTTGCTTACGTGAATTATGACAATAATATGTTTGGCATATCATTAACGCAAGAAGCCCTTGTTAGTGCTTAAACTTTGACAAGATTAATCTGTTTATGTACTTATCTTAAGACTAGTACTACGTAGATATATGTCTGGTCCTGGAACATGCAAAATAGCCAAACACGTAGGTTTGGCATGCAATGTACGTTAAAAGCTGTAACAAAAACAGACAAAAAAAACAAGAACGATTAGGAAGAAAAAGTGATACGTAGCAATAAATAATTGTTCGACCAAAAAAAAAAGCAATAAATAATTGAATCGATGAGATAAAAAATAAGAATGGACCGACCCATTACAACAACTTTAAAATGTACAGAGTACACAGACTAGAACAGTAGCTATGGTTTCTTTGGCGTATCTGTAATAAATTTTTCTGGGGATCTTCGTCCTATCTCCCTGCCATTCACTATCACTACATTCATTTATTGATGCTTCATTATCTTCTTTTGTTTTTTCGCCGAACTCTTATTTAATTCGTTCCATATTCTATAGCATTGATTTCTTTTTGGTCGTAGGTCGACTTTCTTTGGTTTTTAATGTGACAATAACACTTTTGTTATGTCCTTGAGGATATTTATTCAAAAGTGCATTTTGATCGATTTGATGTGTATCATTATATCTTTATAGTGTTTACTTTGGACATATTTATATTTTTTTTTGTAAAATACTTTGGATATATGATGGTTATTACTTTTGTTTACCACTAAAAACAAGTATTTTAAAGTTCACATACAATTCTCTACTACTTAAACAATGCATCTATAAACCAAACCAATACGAATCAGTTCTCTAAATATGCAAAGATCAAATACGTAAATACTTTAGATGACTGCAATTTGGCATATAAGGACTAACTAACCTTGCATTTTTTATTAATTAGGTAAATGACCTTGACTTTGTGTAATAAATTGATGGTTGATTACAGTTTCACCCTCAAATTATTAAATTCGTAACAATCGAACACTATATTATACCAAAATGTCACGTTATTAGCCTTCGTCAAATAAAAAATATCGCGCTATCTTATTATATAAAACTTGGTTCTTAAAATTACTAATTAACATGATTGCGACACAAGGCGTTTATATTTTGAAGATTGTAACATGTGTTATGTTAAAAATAGGAATTATTTTTTTAAAAAAAATTAGTTATTATCCTTTAATAAAAATAGTAATTTTTTTTTATTTTTAAAAAGAGTAATTATCCTTTTAAATTTAACACTGATTTTTCTTCTCTTAAATAATAAAGAAAAGATAAATGTTAAAAAAATAGTTTATCCTTTTAAAAAAGATAGTCAAAAAATGATTAATGCTAATTTTTCTTATAATAGTTATTATTGTTTTTTTAAAATGATTAATGCTAATTTTATTTATAATAGTTATTATTGTTTATAAAAAAAATTCAGTGATTATCCTTTTTAAATAGTAATTATCTTTTTAAAAAAAAATAAAAATTATCCTTTTTAAAAATATTGAATCATAATTGTATTTTCTTTAAAAAACTTAAAAATTTCAAAATTCAAAAAATAACATATAAAAATGATTAATACGTTCACAATATATATACAAATATTCTATAATTACAATAATTTTTTTTATCTTCTGCATGAAATTAAAATATCAATCAAACCCCGTGCATCGCACGGGTCCATATCTAGTTTATAATACAACCCACCTAATTGCTTCAAGATTAAACATGTCAAATAATAGTTAAATTATATTTTTTTTGTAACAAGGGTATAAATAAATTACTTTTTACGTGAAATGGAAAATTCGTTACCACGCATACTCCGTATTTTTAACTTTCCTACCGTTACTATCACTGTAGAACCTCATGAGTTTCAGCATAAGTTTCAGCATTATGGTTAAGCCATAAATGTCTGAACAAATGTAGTTGGTATCATAACAATGGCAACATGTTTATTTTCTATTCATCAGGTGTTGCTTATCGGATCAAGTCTCGATTTGAACATTAAATGTGTTGCATGGATCGATATATAAACAAATTAAATAGCGCACATCCATAGATGCAATAATCGAAAATCAATGCAATAATGCATCTATACTTTCATCGAACTGTATATATTAACCCAATCATATCGACTGCATTCAATTTTGTCAAAGATCTAATAGTGTTATTCAAAGAAAAGATCAATTAGCATATGCTCTTCTATTTTGTAAGTTGTACTGTCTCCACCGTTTAAATCCAAGTTTTACCATGTCAAAATTTAATGATGAAAAACACAAATTTAATAGAAAAACAGCCATTAAAACTTTGGATTTTCAAATGTAAAGCAGAAAAAACCTTTAATTTATGTTTGAGTTAAAAAAATCTCCAACTTTCAAATATTGACTGTTTTAACTCTCATATTTTGCCAACTGTACCATTTAAAAAATCTAAATAGCTAACTGTTAAATTTGACTATGTTAAATCTTTAAACAACATACTCTTTAAACAAACTTGTCTTAAAAATGATTAAATATTAATCAAACAATGACGTTTTGCTTTTAAAAACACTTAAAACATCTTTTTTGTGAGCCAAAACTCCACATTGACTTCATCTTCTTCATTTTCGAGTGAAGAAGATGAAGTCAATTTGAGATTCTGATTTCGCAAAAGAGATGTTTTAATTGTTTAAAAAATAAAACTACGTCGTTTGACTATTTTTTTTAATACAACATCATTTTGAAAATTAACTGTTATCTATTTTTATAATCGAGCTTAATAGGAGACTATTTGGATTTCTTAAATGGTCTAATCAACAAATTATGAGAATTAAATCGGCCATATTTGAATTTTTTTGCCTCAAATATGAATTAGAGATTCTATTAGTTTTAATTTGAAAGTTCGGAATTTTAATGATACTTTTTTCAAATTTAGTGATGTATAAACTATGAAAATAAATCATTTTCTTTGTTGTTTCTAATGACTGTGATACTAAACCGCATTCACAAGTGTAACTTGACTTTTAGGTTTATATAAATTGGGTTATAAATCTGCTTACAATATTAGGAGATTATACATATTTTTTTATAACTTGACTTTTAGGTTTCAGCTATGTAAATTGGGTTATAAATCTGCTTACAATACTAGGATATTATATATATATATATATATATATATATATTTTTTTTCTCGTTTTACAAAAGTGTCACTTTACATTATATTTTAAATGAGCTTTTTATATTTAATTCCTAAGCCAAATCTCATTTTATTTGAATGGAAATCATTTCCACCACATTAATAACATATTAAGTAAGGACATATTTCTATAGTTTAACGTTTTTAATTTGTATGCAAAATATGTCAAATTATCATTTAATAAACTATGTAGGACTAGTTTTGAAAGTAAGTATCAGTCGGTTAAATAGGCTTTAGTAGTCTATAGCCAATATGTTTAAACTCTAATAGATTTTTTAATGGTAGGATTAATTTTTTATCAACTTAGGAGATTATATGGTAGGATTAACTATGCAGAGATTATATATATTTCATTTCATGTTCAAATTAGGTGGTAAAGATTATTTCCTCTTAATCATCAGTAGGGCGATGATATAGCCTGTAGCCCATAAGTTCTATGTTTTAAAAAGTTTAATACCAAAGCAATGATTTCATTATAATTAACCATGGAGAAAAAAAAAACAATTAGAAAAGCAGTAATTTATAAATTAAAAAAAACCCAGCTTTGGCCTTTAGGGAGGTCAGTTATTATTCTTTAACCTCTATAAATAAAATGAAAAGCTTATATATAATCCAATCCACTATAACCAATCTTCATTCTTCCACTATTATTGACAAAAAGGACTCCTTTTTAAATTCAACCCCTCCCACCATCTCTCTTTCTCTTCATCTCTCAACACCTCAGAGAAAATCTCTCTCACTAACATCAACGCACGAAAGTCACGAGGAAGACCGAAGCCAACATGATAAGAGGCTGGAGAAGAGCCTTTTGCACTTCCATACCCAAAGAGAGTAACGATGACGACAAGAGCGGAGTTCTTGATTCACCAGAGGATCACCGTTTCCGACACAAACCCACTTCCAAGTTCAGTTTTTTCTCAACTCCATCCACTCCTCGTTCTGTCTCCACTCCCTACACCCTCCGTTGTCGGACTTCCGCAGCCACCGCCGTCGCCACCGCTACACCTTCTCCGTCTCTCCCCTCAACTCCGAAGCTAACGTGCAGAACAACCACCGCCGAATCAACTCCGGTCACAACGCCGACGAGAAACAGCAGTAACGTCTCTTCGCCGGCGAGCTTCTCCCTCCTCAAATCCAAACTCCGGTTCAACAAAGTAAAGAGCAGCACCAGCAGCAGCAACAAATGTGGAATCTGTTTACAGAGTGTGAAACCAGGTCAAGGCACGGCGATTTTCACGGCGGAGTGCTCACACACGTTTCATTTCCCCTGCGTGACCGCACGTGCCGCCGCGGATCATAACCGGCTTGTCACGTGTCCGGTTTGCGAATCCTCGCTATTCCCTGAAACTCGAAATTACGGTAAACCGGGTTCTCAAACCGGACAAGAGACTATCCGGTTAAGAGTTTACAACGACGACGAGGCTTTGGTTTCATCTCCGATGTCTCCAGCGGGTTTCCACACGATACTTGAGTCCGACGAAAATGAAGACGGCGAGTTCAGTGGATTCTCCGTTAATACGCCGTCACCTTTAACGGCGAAGTTACTAACGGAACCTTCTTTAAGAAACGCGGAGGTTAAGCTCTCGCCAGAAGCTGCGATCGTTGCGACGGTAAAAGGTTACGAGACTTACTCCGTCGTCATGAAAGTGAAATCGCCGCCGTTTCTGACGGCGCGTGGAGCGGCGCGTAGATTACCTGTGGATTTGGTTATTGTTTTAGATATCAGCGGGAGATTAGAAGCGCTGAAGCGGACGATGAGGCTCGTGATTTCGAATCTAAGGGAGACGGATCGTTTATCGATCGTCGCGTTTTCGTCGAGTTCGAAACGGTTGTTGCCGTTACGGAGGATGACGGCGAACGGGAGGAGAACGGCTAGAAGAATCGTTGATGTCATCTCCGGCGCCGGCGCCGGAGTGGGTTGCAACGGCGGAGGAATGAGCGCGAACGACGCGTTGAAGAAGGCGGTGAAGGTGTTGGAGGATCGCCGGCAGAAAAACCCTTTCGCCACCGTCTTCGTTTTAACGGACCGTCAGGCCCATCAGGCCCATTCTAAAATCCCCGTCGTTTGGCTCGGCGCGTGGGATCACGCGGTTTCGGAAGACGCGTTTGAGAAAAGTATCAATGGTTACTTGAGTTTGTCTGTTCAGGATCTCAGTTTAAGCCTCGGGTTGGTTTCCGGATCGGGTCAAGGAGAGATTACTTCCGTTTATTCTCTTTCGGGTCGACCCGCTTGGCTTGGAACCGGTTCGATTCGGTTAGGTGATATGTACGCTGGAGAAGAGAAAGCGTTGCTTGTGGAAATCAAAGCACCGGTTAGTTCTTCTTCCACTACGAGTAGGTCCCACAGCATCCTGACCGTTCGATCTCGTTACGTGGACCCTATAACTCAGGAAATAAGAAACCCGGAAGATCGGGCGCTTCTGATTCCTTATCCTGTAACCGTACGATCATCATCCAATCCCAACATCGCAAGGCTCAGAAACCTTCACGTCAGCACACGAGCCGTTGCGGAGTCTCGGCGGCTAATAGAGCGAAACAATTACTCAGGAGCTGAGAGATTGCTGACGTCAGCGCGAGCCTTGCTGGTGCAGTACGGCTTGAGCTCGAGTGATACGTGCTTACGTGGCTTAGACGCTGAGATTGCGGATGTGAGAGAAAGACAGCTGACGTCATCAACAGAGAGTATGGAGCAGCTTACTCCAACGTCGGCTTGGAAGGCGGCGGAGAGATTGGCTAAAGTGGCGAAGATGAGAAAACATATGAACAGAGTCAGTGACTTGCATGGGTTCGAGAACGCTAGGTTTTAGTTTTACTTTTGTTTTTCTGTTTTATATATATTTCCTTGATCATGGTTTAGAACTTGTGTGATGTTCTGATACAAAATAAGTAGGAATGGTGCATAATGAAGGACTATTTGGTCGTATGATAAGATTGGACATATATACAATCACGTTATCATGTCATTCCTTTGTCACCAAATTGGTTTACATTTAAGTTTTGTTTGTGAAAATGTTGCTTTAACTATGGCTATCTCAATGAACTATGCATTATCAGATGTGGGTGTATAAGTTCGGGTCTAGTTCTAACCAAGAGTGATCAGGTATTCAAATGATCTGAATTATATGCAATATTGCAAAAATACTTTTGGTAACTCAGTTCGGATAAATTTAGATACTTTAGGTGATATATACTTAACTCAAACATATCTTTACAAATCTACTCTATTAAAACATAGTTCTTATTTTATCTACTGATACAAGTTGTCATTTAAATTTGGACCATTTCTAGAGTATTACAAATAAATGAATAATAAACACCTTATAATTTATTGAAGCACTTTACTTAAATCAAACCGACACGATTAATATATATGTAAACTAAATTAAAAAAATGACGGTTTATCAAAATTTGAAAATCTACTAATTATATGAAATCAATAAATTTAATATCTAATAAATATGAAAATCTACTAATTATATGAAATCAATAGGTTTTAGAAATCGTAATATACCGATTAATATC
The DNA here is from genome assembly GCA_014822095.1 of Diplotaxis tenuifolia. Classification (NCBI taxonomy): domain Eukaryota; kingdom Viridiplantae; phylum Streptophyta; class Magnoliopsida; order Brassicales; family Brassicaceae; genus Diplotaxis; species Diplotaxis tenuifolia. Next base: position 18,187 of record JABAYD010014690.1, read on the forward strand.
TGACAGTGCCTTAGAAAATGAAAATCTAATAGTCAAATGAAATTGATATTTCTAGCCCAAATGTGTTTGATATTTTTTTTAAAATATCCATTATTAATCACTTATTTAAATTATGTATTTTAAAAAATGTTATAATTAAAAATTATTTTAAATAATAATTACACTGTTTTGATAATTTCAATGACAAGTTTTTATTTTTTTTAAATTAAATGTAAAATAAAACCAAAAACCAAATCTAAAAACTAAAAACTAAAAGCTGGGTTATATTTTTTTATTTACAAAATAAACTATTGCAAATAAATATGAAAATCTACTAATTATATGAATCTAATAGATTTCATATCTTGACGGTTTCTTAACAAATATGGAAATCTACTAATTAAATGAAGCCAATAGGTTTTGGAAATTGTAATATATCGTTTAATATCTAACAATTCCTTAAAAAATAAAAATCTAATAATTAAACGAAATTGATAGTTTTAGGCCCAAAGGTGTATAATTTTTTTTTAAAAAACATTTGTCCATTATTAATCACTTATTTAAATCATGTACTTTAAAAAAATGTTAATGTATTTTTATTTTAAATAAAAATCACTCTATTTTAGTAAATTTCAAAGGTATATATATTTTTAAGTTAAATGTAAAGCAAAACCAAAAACCAAATCTAAAAACTAAAAACCAAAATTTGAAAATACGGGTTATATTTTTGTTTTTTTTTTGTTTACAAAATAAACTATTGTAATTTTTTTTAAAATGTCATCTTTTCACTTGTAAATTAGATCTTCGATTATTTAAAAAATTTTTATTCGTGATATCAATTCATACTAACTCAGCGGATCTAAAAACTAAAAATCGAAATTAAAAGATGAAAATTAAAAATAGAAATTTAAAAATAAAAACAAAAAACCAAAATCTAAAACAAAATCTAAAAAATTAAAACTAAAAAGTATCATTAATCAGTATATCATCAATTACGAATTTCGTGAGAACCCACAAACAAATCATGATAGTTGTAATCATTTTATTCACCCAAATTCACCTATGTTTTCTTCTGCACATTGATTTAGAGTTTCAAGTTTTTTTTTTTTAATCTGGGGAAGAAGATAAAAAAAAAGCCAGAGGCGTTACAAAACGAATTAGATTAACAATGTCTGTGAAGTATTTAACGTGGACTTTTAAGACGCATAAATTTCTTAAGTCAACATACACTTGAGGAATTATTTTGCATAGTCAAAATTTGGAGAATAAATGTGTTAATTTCAAATTGTTGAAGAATTAAATGATCATTTTCCCAGTTAAAAGAGTTATTAAAATTAAGATCCAAACTGACCCTAGAAACTGAACACTTGCAGATCTTAAACTGATCTAAAGTAAGGCTGTACATTTTATCTGTTAAATTTGATTCGATTCGTTATTCGTTTCGATTCGATCCAAAAATTTCGGATATTCGTAAGCTTTCGAAGCAAAACAAATAATAAAAATCAATATCCCTTAAAATTGAAACAAATCACAAATATTAAAATTTTGAGAAGCGGATATCCGATCCGATCCGGCAATATAAATACATGTATATCTTTATTATATTTAACGTTTAAATGTAAAATTATATAATTATTATTTTAACATATGATTTGACCAATTATATTCACATTATTACTTATCTAAAAGTATTATTATAAGAAAAAGAAAAAAAATTATGATAATCATAACATTTTTCTTAAGTTTTGTGTTATTATAATTGTTAACAAAGTTTAAAATTTTTACAAAATATGTAGATTCACTACTTATTTTAATTTTTATCTTATATATTATTGAAAAATATATTTTACAAAACAAATTTATATCGAACTTTTAAAATTATTTGTACTAATCGAAACATATGAGATATCCGTAAGTATTCGTAAATATCCGTAAATATCTATTTATTTTCCGGATATCCGTTTTTCCGAATATCCGTATTTCTCCGAAACAAAACAAATCAAAAAATTAGATATCCGTAGCATTCGAATCAAATCACAAACACCTTCAAAAACCCAGCCTAGGTGGTGTAATCTAAAGTTCTTCGATCCAAGTGCCCAAATAACTAGATATAATAGAGCACTGGAACTCGATCCTCGAACCATCACGAATATTAGTTTATGTATATATTTCTATTTTAGATGTATCAGCATTTTGCAATGCAATTATATTGTAGATACTAGTTTTTATTTATTTTTATAAAATTATATTTTTGTTAAGTGTTTTATATTTTATATGTTTCACCATATAATAAATTGCATAATATTATATTTACAAATTATATGGTATGGTGTAAATGTGATAATTTAGTGTGTATATATTTCTTATAATATATTTATCATATTGAAATGTTTATTGTTTAAGAATAATAAACAAAAGTTATATTATGCAAAATAATATTTGAGTAATAAAAAATCAATTAAAATTAAAAATAGTATTCATGTTTTTAAACATACTCATTTTTAATTCATGTTCCAAACAATATTTATTAGTATTTCAGTTTTCATAATATAGAAATCATCAATTCCTAAGAATAAAAAATTATTTTAAAAGATATTAACAAAAGAAATTGTAGTAATTTTTGTATGCAAACTTAAAAGATAACTAGATTTTCATCCGCGCAACCGCGCGAGTTTTGTTTTCATTTATATATATATATATATATATGTTTTATATTATTAATGAAATTAATTATATATTTAAATATTTATATAACTATTACAAAAATAATAATTGTATAGTTTACATGTTAATGTCAAATGTTTCAATCATATTTTTTGTTATATATTTAATAAGGAGATTTCTAATGCAATTAATATATGGCTTGAAGATTAAAAATAACTGATCATTTTGTCTTTAAAAATATATATATAAAAATTTAAATTATGATCCATTTTGGTTTGAAGTTATGAATTTTCTTTTAATATAATATATATTTTAAATTATATAATAAAATTTATTAATAAATTAATAGAATTTGATGTTTTATACTATCTAATTTATAATAATGTTTATGTAGCTTATAATACTATTACTATAAAATTTATAGATTTTTATTTTTGTAACAACTTTAAAAAAAAATTATTATGTAACATTACTATTTTAAATATTTTGTTTTATTTCTAAATTTAAAATATATGTAAAATTAAATTAATTTGAACCAAATAATTCATAAACAAATTTTTGAGATAGTGTTAAAAGTATTTTACATAATTATTAATTTTGTTTATAAAGGAAAAATGAATTTAAATTTAAATTATATTTATGATAATTAAAATTTTAATCAAATATATTTCAAACCTCATATTGAGAAGATTCTAAAACATTTTGTTAAAATTCTAATGAGAATATTTATTTATATTTAAAATAAAATTTAAAGATATTAAAAAATATTATAATGATATTATGTAAAATTTTATAAATTTTCTAAGAATGGTCCAAATAAAAAAAAAACATTACACATGAAATGAGTCATGTATTTTATATTTATGAAAACAAAATTCATAATCTATGACAAAAAAGTCATAATCTATCAATTTAATAGAATTATATCATATGTAGTTTAATATAATAGTTTTGTTTTAATATGATTAATTATGATTACGAAATAGATAAAACTATGATAGTTTGAATTTCTAAAGCAATAACTGCATATATATTAATGCATACTGTTTTTCATTGCTAATTATGAAATTAGTTAAAAATATTGACATAATGTTTTTGAAAAGATATTGTTAAAATATTTAGATCAACATAATACTTTTTTAATATAATTGGTTGTGATTATATAATAGCTAAAGTAAGATATAATATTTATTTTTCATTTTATAAATGATAACTAAATATGTTGATGTATAAGAATATTTTAAAACTAATCACGAATTTAATTAAAATATTTACATATAATCTTCGAAAATTAAAATCTTGTTAATATATTCTTAAACAGATTTTTCAAATTTATTAATATATATACATATATAAATGAAAATATATCAAAAGATATTATGATTACAGTAGTTCAAAAATTCTATATATTATCAAATAATTTCTAGTGTATGATCCAAATTTAAAAAATAATCACACATAAAGTGAAATCATGACTACCATGTAGCTAAATTATTTTTATGTTTTTATGTGGATTAGTCATGACTACCTTTTTTTTTCTATAGTTTTTATGTTTATGTGGATTAGTTTTTACTTTTTACTACCATGTAGCTAAATTAAAAAAATTTATTGCGTGTGTTTTTATATTTTATTTGTCATAAATTGTTTATATAAATTTGATTACAAAACTATATTCGTTGAAATATAGCAAAGGGCTTGGAGGATGATTAAACTTTGAGTATGTCATCCTTTTAAGAAAGGCTGATGATACAGGACAAGACCGCCATTTTTAAGCTTTGTTTCATAGAGAGATGACGAACAATACCGAAGAGCTTTGTATATAATGAGGACTCGATAAATGCCTGACAGTATAATATTATATACATACATATAATACAGTGTTAAAAGGTATAGTTTAATTTTTAAGCAACGTGTTTGGTGTATTGCCTTTTGTCTCGTTCCAGAGCAGGTACCAAGTAGTAATATTATTTTTAGGTATAATTAATAGAACATTATCATTAGCGTTAGTATAAGAGATATTGTTCATTATTATCCAATCTCATTGTTATATATTAAACTAGATTTCGACCCGCTCATTCGGACGAGATTTTATTCATAAAACTTAAATTACCAGTCAAAGAAAATATATTTAATGTTATCTCTTTTAAGCAGAATCTTGTATAAAATATTTGATGTGTTATATAATTTTTGAATAGGTTTTTATAAATTGGTTGATTAGATTAATATGCTATGAAAAGACACATTTTATATAAAATTTTGATTACATGTAGGATTGAGCAAAAAAAAATCTGAACCGAATCTTGATTCAAAAAATTTAATACCGCACTTAAGTCCAAATTGATTAAGGGCTTGACTGGTTTACCCATCACCACCCGCAAGCGCAGCTTTTGCGATTGATAATCGTTGATAGCGTTTTGTAACAATGACAGAAAATGATATAAATTGCTTCAAAACACTCTAAACCTCTAAAATCCAAAAGCTGGTTCCAGCTAGCAACTGCGGTTTGAAAAAACTATATAAATCTAAAAATAAAATATTCAATTGATTTTGAAAATTAAAATAATAAAATTACCAAAATATAAATATCACAATTTATAAAATGATTAGTATAATTTTATCAATATAACTTTTATATTTATTATATAAATATGATTTTATTTTTTATAATTATATAAATTTAAATACTGTTAATTTATTATTTAACCACTACTGCATTTGATAGTTAATCCATTCATAAGTATCCCGCAAACGCAACAATTTTTAACCACTATACCAGTCACCCAAATCTCTTATTAACGCTTAAAACCGCAATCACCCGCATCCGCAAACGTCCTCAACCGCAATCGCAACCGCTGCGGTTACACCAGTCAGACCCTAAATCTCCAAATGGGTTTAAAATTTAGATATCTAGAGAACTAAACGGAACCTAATCCGAACCAAAATAGTTTGGGTATCTAAATATATTTGATTCAAATTTATATAGATCAATATATTAGTTATTTTTAGATTTAATATCTAAAAGATTTGAAAATTTATATAAATAGTCAAAAGTAAATATTTAAAATACCTAAAAATACTCAAAACACTAAAAACATTTAAAATATATATTGAATCTCCATCCAAATATTCAAACTAAACAATTTTTATGTTAAATTTAGATATTTGGCATACATTACTCAATTTTTTTATGTTATATAATATTTTTATTTTTAATTTTTGAGAAATTTAAAGTATATAGAAATTTTAATTTTTTAAAAAGTTAAATAAGTTATCTGAGTGAGAAATTTCCTAAGATAGACCAAAAAACATTTTTGTCACAAATATAGACCTTAAAATAAAAATGACCAAAATAAACTTAAATGTTTTATAAAAAATAAGTAAATATACATTTTTACCCCTTGGATTAACTAATTCTAGACTTTTTGTTTAGAGTTAAGAAGTGGACTTTTGGGGTAAGGATTTCATATTTAATAAAATTTAAAAAAAATATAAAATATTCAAAATAAAAAAAATATTTTGGTCATTTTAATTTTTGAGGTATATTTTTGTGATACAAACTTAGAAATTGTCTATTTGAGAGAATTGCTCTATCTGGAATCCAAGTAGAATCCACGAAAATCAAAACCGCCGAATTGAAAGTTATAAATACCCGAATAAAGCTGAAATCTTTAACCGAAAAACCCAAAATTCGAATGGACCGAATGAAAACCGAATGGGTACCCGAATACCCACTCTTAATTTGCATATTTAGAAAAATTGAAGGAATTTTTTTTCAGTTATCTTAATAAATCTGATGTAATATGAAATAGAGTTAATATTTATTAAATATTCTAAATAAAATGTACATGTATTTTTTTGTGAAATTTATTTTTATTGGTAACACATTGTTAACATTAGGCATGGGCATTCGGGGTCCCGATCGGGTTTCGATTTTATCCAATCGGGTTTTGGTTTTTCGAATTTATCAAAATCAGCCCCATTCGGATTATATGAAAGTTCGGTTCGGGACCGGTTCGGGTTCTATCGGTTTCGGATCGGGGTTAGTAAATCTTCAAAGAACCGGTATAACCCGTTGTACTTTCGGGTTCGGGTCCCAATCGGTTTTTCGGTTTTAAAATATCTATTTTGTATCTATTTTGAAACCAAAACATAAGCAAAATCGTTTTTTTTATTTAAAATACATGATTTGTACCTATTTTATAACCAAACTATTAAGTAAAATTGATTCAAAAATAAGAAAATAGCAGTAAACATGATTATTCAAAATCAAACAAAGGATAAACTTAGTTATTGATTGAAAGAAAACAAAAGAAATGTACAAAATTAAGTTCTTAAGAAATGAGAAAAATTATTCAATACAAAACAAAACCAAAATCTAAAAACTTTAAACTCCAACTGCCATCTTCAATCATCAATTTTCATGTAACAAATAATTATTTTAGATGTTTAACAATATTTTAAAGTATTTTTGATATATATTAGAAGTTGAGATCATGTCTAGTACAAGTTGTTTTGGAGATTTTGAATGTTTCGGGTTCTATCGGATATCCATTTAATTTTAGGTTCGGTTCGGATAATACCCATAATCCGAAATACCATAAAACAAGATCCATTTGGTATTTATGTCGAGTTCGGAGCAGTTCGGATTCATTTTTATCGGATTAGGTTCGGTTCGGATTTTCGGGTTCGCTTTATTTTCCCAGCCCTAGTTAACATAATAAATTAAATTAACATTTAAAGTGATACGATGTATGTGATTTGCCAAACGAATACCATTCTGCCAAACGAATCATATATGGAGAAAATCAAATATATGATTTCGTTAGATCTTATTGATGTTGGTAGATTATGTATTAAAAGAAATATCACACACCAACAAATGTTACTTATAACTGAAAATAAGAAAGACGAATAGGTCTAAATTTAAATAACAACCTTTAAATAGTAGATAAAAATAGGATTCTAAATCTTATTTATTAAAACAGGATGACATCTAACTTTTACCCCTATATCTCTTTGGAATATTACTTTATTTTGCCACTGAACCTACTTTTTTATTTTATTCCTAATAGTTCCTAATAATTCGCGGCCACTAAGTAAACAAAAACTAAAAAAAGTAGTTAACCAAAACGGATGCTGATGGCTTTAATATCTACCATATTTAATTTGTTTTGTCAGTATTTATTTAACAAATAAGAACATTTTCTAGGTACGTATAACATCTGGTATGGAGTATAAGTTACGATTTTTTAAATAAATACAACTGGTTTTTGACAATTAAAGTGGGCTTTTTCATTTACATTGGGTCTGAATTTATAGAATTCATTTTAATTGCATGCCAAATTATTATGAGTAGTATTATGTGATTACTATTTGATTGCTAAACAAAATTGTAACTATTTATTTTTAACAAAATTATTAATTGTTTAAGAATAAAATACAAAATTAATCTGTTAAATGGTAATGGTACAAGTAGGGGTTGACGTTCTGGGATCCATGGAGTATATTCGGGTTTCAAGTTTTTGGAATTAAAAATTTCAACCCCGTTTAAATAGTTATAAATTTTTGTTCGGATTTAGTTATGATCCTTGCGGGTTCGATTCGGATAACACACTTAAATTATTTTAAAATTTAAAATTCATATATATGCTAAAATATTCAAAATCACTAAAAATAAAATTAAATAGCATATAAATTTGAGTAATGTATGCCATAATACCTAAATTTAACATAAAAATTGGTTTAGTTTGAATAGTTAGATGGAGAGTCAATAAATATTCTAATTATTTCGTGTTTTGAATATTGTTTAGCTACTTTAGATATTTACGTTTGACTATCTGTATATACTTTCTAACAATTTTAGAAACGTTCAAAATATCTTACACCTTTTGAATATTTTTTAAATTAAATCTAAAAATAACTAATATATTCAAATATATAAATAAATGATTCGGATATATTCAGATACTTGAATATTTTGGTTCGGATCGTTTTTGGTTTGGTTCTTTAAATACCAAAATTTTGAGTCTATTCGAATATTAAACCAGTTTTGGTTCATATTTAGTACTACTTTTTCAGTTCGGATTTGAAAGGTTTTTCTCAGCTCTAAACTTAAGAGTATAGTTATGCAACATCACAAATTCAATACAATATCAACCTCTTACTATTAATTTGAAAAAAAAATTTACACAAATAAAATTACAAAGAAAAACATAATCATAGAAATTAAATTTCTTTGAAAATGTTAAATAAAAAATATACCCGCCCTTTTAAAGGGCGGGTCAAAATCTAGTTAATAGATTAGATGGGAACCATTACAACATTTGAGATATGACATATGTCGTCATAAGAATGATTTTTCAACATTTTTAAAAAAGTAAGTTAGTTCATTTCAATATAAATTATAATTTTTATTAAATTAAACATAAAATCTCTTATTAATTTAAATAGTGATCATTCATTTTTTTCTTAAATGAAAGCTATGAAATTACATAATTTGACTAAAATATAGATTGTAATTAATTAATTTCAATAAGAAAATTTTGTTAACAATTTGTATACTCTCTATTTTTTTTAAAAAATATTTTTTATTAAAATAAATTACATAATTATATTAACCATAGAATTTGAATTTTTAAACACAAGTATAAATTACCAAACAGTTAAAAGTCTTACGGACTTTGTGATCAATGGTTTAAATAGGTTTTCTGTAAAAAGATACAAATGATTATAGAACTACATAAGAAAGAAGTCTTATCTAAAAAGCGCTTCTCAATTAAACTATATATCCTATAAAAATATATACTTAGATTTTATATTTACACTAAAGAAATATTTAGAAATTAATATTTTCATTTTTCAATCTACATTGAATTTTTTTAAATAATTTTAAATTACTAAAACTATTAAAATTTCCACATTAAAATATTTTATTAATGGTTTAAATTTTGTTAATCGTAAGATTAGGAAATTCATTTAATAAATAGCCATATTAAAAAATATATTACATATCTAACGTTGATGTCATTTAAATTTAATTATATATCATATACAATAGATAAAATTGACTATTTTGATCTATAACATAAATTACCCTTAGTAGATCAAAGTAATCGTTTGATTTATATGCATGCATCAGTTTAATTATATACATAATAATTACTCATTTCTTAATCGTTTCAAATATAATTATTATTTTCTTATTTCATAATATAAAAAATCAAATATTTAATAAAGAATAAAGATAATTTTTATATAAATTATTTATTCCATGCAATCTGCTGTCTTAAACTTGTCAATACTTATTAGAAAAACATTACGAATAGCATTTAGAAGATGCAAATGTTCTCCAAATATTTTTTGTCAAATGCTTCATATGAAGCTTTTGGTACAACATTTAGATTTAAAATGTATATATAATAATATAATTTATTTATTTTATTTAATAATATCAGAAAATACACTGGGATTCAAACATAAATTTCTATTTTTTTAAATAAAAATAAATATTTATAATTTTTAAAATAATAATATTTATATTTATAATTTTTAAAATAATAATATTTTCCATTTAGTTGCTATTATATATATAATTAAATATGATTTAATCTTCTAAATAAATTTTGTATAATTAATATATTTGTTCTAATTTATTATAAATCTAAATTTGATTAGAAAACTATATTAGTTGAAATATAATAAACATATGAGATAACTAAAACTAATTAAAAAAGGTTAGTAATATATATATATATGCAAAATTCATATGTTCTTTACTATTCAAACTATGTGATCTTTATCATAAGATAAATAGACCCTTGAAGACTCTGCAAACTATATTAGTTGAAATACAGTAAACATATGAGATAATTAAAACTAAAACTAATTTTTTTTTAAAAAAAGGTTAGTAATATATATGCAAAATTCATCTATTCTTTAGTATTTAAACTATACGTTCTTGAGGGACCTTCGGGCCCAATACGGAGAAGCCTGCTAACATATGGCCACTGGTGGGATTTACATGGGGTGATCACCAGCCCTCCTGGATGCCTTCGGCGGGCTCCGGCGGGCCCTTAGTGGCTCAGATTACCGGATCGTCATTAGGCGCTAGTCGGATCCTCTCGAGGCTCCGGATACCAGGATCATCAAAACAAAAAAAAACTATATGTTCTTTATCATGTTCATTCGTATTTGAGTTATTTTTTTGTCATCAACATAAATATACTCTCGAAGACTCTGCAAACCAAACAGGTAACTACGCATCCATATGAACGACAAATGATGTTTGCTTCCTGGTATTTCGCGCCAAGTTGTCCGTCTTTGAATTCAGCGTTCGGGATATATGAATGATCTATGAGTGATTACTTCCTTGTAGAACATTTATGTCCTCCAAATAACTTGCAAAGGCTGATCATTCCTCTGGTGTAAAAACCATCTTCACCAATTGAATACAATTCGTTGCAAAAGCAACCTGATATTGATGTCAGTTCTTTATACTCTGCATTGCCCATATGAGAGCTTCAATTTCCGAATGTAATGGCAAAAGGTTAATGCTCTCGACTTACTAGGTGATATGTTTTTTTAATGGCCATCGCACCAATATAACTTTCTAAGTTATTTACAGTCACATTCCGCTGAAGTAATAAATTAATTTACTTAGGTTTGTTTTCTTTTTTATTTATTAATGCATTTTATTCAATCTAATTTCAACTAAAAGAAGGCAATATGATTTTCTTTTAGATTTTCTAAACAAATAAAATCAATAAATTCAAAATTCAAAATCCATACATAGTTAATAGAAAATCTTTATTATAACAATAAGATATACAAAATAAAATTCTGAAACAGTTATAATACTATAGATTATTAAATCACCTAATTTGTTTCTAAATTAATTTTTGTCTCTTACAATAAGTCACGAAATGGTTACACTCTGTATTTTGTGACTATTTTATAACTGTTTTTTCTTTATATTTTTTCTCTCTTTCTCTTTGATCTGTTCACTTCTTCTTTCAATTGTTCTTCTTTTCTTTCTTTCAATTTTTGCCTACTGTCATGTCTCTGCAAATAACTCTCTTTTTCAAAACATCACGATTTTTGCTTCTTATTTGGTAAGATTCGAGTGTCTCCCATCCTCTTTTGTCTTGCATCTTTTATACTTGTTTGTTTCAATGTAATGATGTTGAATGTTTTGGTAAATTCTTAAATATCCTTGTTTGTTTGGTTTTTACTATATATATCGAAGAATCAGATTAATAATTAAAAGAGGAGTGATTGCAAATTCATATTTTTAACTAAAAATAAATATTATAGGGTTTAGAGTTTAACTGTGTGACTCTTACTATAATAAGTCACGAAATGGTTACACTCTATGTATTTTGTGACTAGTTTATAACTGTTTTTTCTTTATATTTTTTTAAATAACACAATATAGAAAAGGAAAACTTTCATTGGCCAATATAAATCTACGCGGATCACAGTTTCCACCGTTGATTAGATACAAGCCAACGGACCAAATCTAATCTCTCTCTTTACCGTTCTCTTTTCTCTCTGTTTTTTTTTTCTCTGCCCATAGATATTAACTTCTCCACCATTTTTGTTCTTCCCAAAAATCTGATCTTCTCTCTTTCTCTTTGATCTGTCCACTTCTTCTTTCAATTCTTCTTCTTTTCTTTCTTTCAATTTTTGTCTACTGTCATGTCTTTGCAAATAACTCTCTTTTTCCAAAAACATCACGATTTTTGCTTCTTATTTGGTAAGATTCGAGTGTCTCCCATCCTCTTTTGTCTTGCATCTTTTATCGTTGATATTTATCTCTAATTCCTTGTTATGCTTACTACGATGCTGATAGTTTTTCCGTCTGTTTGTTTTTGTTATCTTCGTCCTAGCGACTCTAGTTCCACGGTTGTCGACGGATATCAGTGAGCTGAAATAACGGCTCATGATGGGAGATAAACAAGCTCTCATGTCTCTGAAGGTGGATCTGAGAGGGATTCTTAGGTTGATAGGGCTAACCACAAGGTGGAGGAGGTAGATGGAGGTTGAGGAAGGCGGAAGGGCTTGACGGCGGAGGAGGAAGCATAAGTGATTTAGAATTAGGTTTTTTTGTTTGTTTAGTTTTTATTTAATTTGTAAATTAGTTATAATTTATCAATTAAATTTCACTGTAAATCAATTTTTGTTAATTTATAAACTGATTTAAATATATATCTATTTATGTTTTATAATTTAAAAAATATTTTTTGAAACAGTTGTGAATCGGTCACTATTTATATCGTGATTTTTGTCTCTAATGCATCACCAAATATTTTTGCATCAAGTTTGTCGCTAATATACGGCTCCTATAACATGTCATACAATGGTCATAGTTTAGCATCAATTCTACGACTACTTATTTTTTCGACCAAATATTAGCGACTACTAATTAATGTCACTAAACAGTCACAAAGAACAGTTTGTGACTGATTTCTGACGTTTTTGTTGGTGGGAAATTACAGGTTTTCTTGTAGTACCTCCGCTCTCCTTTCACTTTGTATCAAGAAATAATCCAAGTTTTTAAGAATTATCCAAGTAATAAAAGTTATTCTTAAGTAAACAAAATCTTTCCTCTTCACAAAGTTTTCATTCTCTTCAAACACTTAAACATTTTCTCCATTTCTAAAAAAAAGTTCATTCCAACAAAGTTGTATCAGAGCTAAGGATGACAACTAGTGATGTTCCCTTGCAAATTCCATTGCTCACAAAGAGAAACTATGACAATTGGAGCCTTAGAATGATGGCTATCTTAAGAGCACATGATGTGTGGGATATAATAGAGAAAGGCTTCATTGAACCGGAGAATGATGGGGGTTTATATCAAACTCAAAAAGATGGTTTGAGAGATTGAAGGAAGAGAGACGAGAAAGCTCTAGGTATAATCTATCAGGATTAAATAAAGATACATTTGAGAAGCACTACAAAAAAAGAGGTACGTAGCATCACTTATATTGTATCACAA
>JABAYD010014691.1:0-19142 GCA_014822095.1 Diplotaxis tenuifolia
GTTGACTCTATCATTATCTATGTATTCGTAGTTATCCTTATCTATAAGGGATAATGTTTATCTCCTTCTTATGACGGTTTGTAATCGTGTATTTATAGACCGAGAATATAAATGAGAAGATTATCCTTCCACAACAAATCAATGTTTTTATAGTTTTTTGTAGAAGAGCACGTACGTAGCTTCTTATATATATGTTTTACATGCTAGTTTTACTTTTGGTTTTTGGTTTTTGGATTTTTGGCATTTAGTTTTTGGTTTTTGATTTTGTATAATTTTATAGTTTTTCGAAAAGCATGAATGGTTTTTTAGATTTGAGTTTTTGATTTTTTACTTTTAAAATTAATAAAATGAAAATATTATGTCGAGAAAAAAATGAAAATATTATTATAGTAAAATTTTTATTCTGAAAAGTAACAAAATACTATTATGAAAACACACATAAATTTATTTGGAACAAAATTCAAATACAAAAAAAAAACTATCGAGAATCTCATATATTTATAAAACCAAAAATATCAACAATATGTATAGTGTTATTGTAATGACTAACTTAAAATTTTTATTATTATAAGTTTAAAATTTTATAAGAGTTATCTGGTCCTTTAAATTATGTTATATATTATTAGATAAAAATAACATTTAAAATTTTGTTTTAATACAATGAACGTTGTTATGATTAGCATAGATGTAAAAAAGTTATATATGTAGGTTGATTAGTTATGCGTAAAAGCCTTAGGCTATATGTGTTCATGAGGTTTTTATACGTATGTTAATTAGTTGAAAACAGTTACGTATGTTGAATCATGAGTTTTTTTAGTTGTATTAAAAATAAATGAAAATTTTAGTTTTAATCTACAAAAACTAGAAAAAGTTGAATTTTGGTTTTTGTTTAGAAATAGACAGTTATTTTAAAAATTAGTTTCCCTAAATTTTAGGAAAACTATTTTTCAAAAAACTTGATTGGAAGAAAAATAAATTTTAGAAAAAAAATCTAAAATTTCACAATTAAAATAAATTATATCAGAAATTTGTTACATATGTTCAAAATTTTTATTTTTATTATTATTTTTAATATATATATATATATATTATGCTTTCTATTTTACTATAATATAGGTTTTTAGTAAAAATCTGATAATTAAAAATATTAATTATTTTATTTTTGAAATAAAAATGAAAATATTTTGATAAATTTTAATGATAACTTCTAAATATTTTATTTCTATGTTGCTGTATTATTTTAAAGTAATGTATTAATTTTTTATAACTAAAAAATACAGCAAAACCAAAAATGAAAAAAAAAAGAAAAAGCTCAAAGTCAAAAACAGAAACCCAAAAAATCAAACCAAAATTTAAAATCTAAAAACCAAAAACTAAAACTAAAAGCTACTAAAACAATCATCACCGTAAGTAAACCAATCTATAGCTTAACATAGATTTAAATGCCCTGCTTATTTTGAAGTTTTTAAAAGGCTCTCCTTTTCTTTAAAGATATTAACACATTGTAACTAAAATCAAACGGAAAGGATTATCGCTGTATCTATTTATATAACTTGGGCGAGGTAACTGTGTTAGGTCAAGTGATTGGCTCTGCGTGGGTTCGAATTCCCTATGTTTTAGAATTTAATATATATTTCTAAAGACAAAATGATGTCATTTTGTTGAGCTAGCGATCGACTAACTACCGCTACGGTTAATTTCGGAACATTTTAAAAAAAAATAGATAGTTTTTTTAATTATAAGCAAGTTAGAATCGTATTTAGCACGTATACTTGTTCGGATTGTATTTAGCACGACTGAAATTTTTGAGATTAGAATAGGCCATTTTCCTGGAGGCTACTTATACAGAGCAGGCAAAGATGATGATAAGAAACTGGAATTTTGATGAAGATCCATGCATTGTGAAAATATATTGGAAAATCACCACTGATTTACTTATAAAGAGCATGCTCACTTATGACTGCTCTTTTTAGTTTCTTCCCTTCAGTCTTATTTGATAGTTCTTTTATTTGGCAATCCTCCTCATCTTTCAAAAACTATGTGTTACTCATCTACGACATATTGAAAGCGTTACATCTGTCCACAACTATCCATCCATAATAAGTATCCACGAATTTTGTAATTGTAATTAAAATTTGAAGAAATACATATATATATACATACACATAGATATCAAAATATAGAACACAAAATTATATACATATATAATTTTTTATGTTCAAACAAAATTATTATCTTAAATTAAAAAAAAAACAAAGAAAAGGTGTATATTAAATAAATAATTAAAACAAACAGTTATAAGGGAAAATGTTTTAAAATATTAAAAGTAAACCAAAAGTGTCTTAGATGGTCAAAGTGTGTTGTTTTGTAAGTTTAATATTCAAAAGTGTGATATAAATATATAATGTAATGTTGTTCTTGCAACTTTTTTTTTTACAGAAATTGATTAACTGAAGAAGATTTGAGCCCAAAACCAAATCGAAGTTCAATACAATGATAAATGGACCTAAAGGACAGCTTTTGCTAAGGCATCAATTTTTGTGTTCTTCGTTCTAGAAACATACAAAAATGAGATAGATGCAAATTCAAAGAAGATCGATCGGATGTCATAGACAATACCAATGATTTCTTTAGATTGATGATTGTTATGCTTTGATGTATTCTTTGTTTGGAAATCGTTAATGTTTGCTTTGTTGTATTCTTTGTTTGGAAATCGTTACTCGCCACGTGTGCAGTTTAGTTGGGCCTAGAAAATCCAGTTATCATACATCGATTAATTGAAAGTTATTTTAAAGTTTTTACTATCGTTTAGGGTTTAAATATTTAACATGTTCATTACAACGGTTGTTCTAGCTTAGCCTAGTGGCTAGTGGCATATGGTGTGCCCTTCCTATTCCAGGCCTGAGCAGCAGGAAGTATATTTTGTAAGTTAATAAATTTGAAACTACAAAATAACCTTGTCTTCTATCTTCATCTCTACGATTTATGTCACAAAAAACGCTATAAATCGCTTCAAACCGCTCTAAATTTCCAAAATTTAATAGCTGGTTCCAATTAGCTTTTGCGGTTGTGGGCGATTGCGGGAAGGTAAAAAAAAATTTTCTCAAAAATCTATATAAATAGAAAAATAAAATATCTAATTAATTTTTAAAATTACCAATATATATTATATTTTCATTTATATTATAAAAATTCAAAAAAAAATATTTTGTATATATATTTTTTTAAATGATTAGTATAATTTTATCAATATAACTTTTATATTTATTATAAAATATAATTTTAATTTTTTGATAATTATATAAAATGTAAATATTGTTAATTTATATTTATCACTACTGTATTTGGTGGTTAAACCAGTTATAAGTATCCCGCCAATGCAACAATTTTTAACCCCAATACTAGTCGTACGAAACTGTTAAAACAGCTAGAAACCGCAACCACTCGCAGCCACAACCGCAACCGATGCGTTTGAACCAATCAGACCCACATCGCCTTTCTTTTCTTTGCGATTTTACAGATTTTTTTTTATATTTTTCTTGTAGGTTTCAATAAAAATATAACAAATTAAAGGTATACATGTGCTTCTAAGCTTAAAATCTACAAAATGGTGAGTTTTTTCAATTTCTGATTTTCTCGGAGTAACACGGAATCACCACGGTTCCAGGCGTTCCCCTTTTTCCAGCAATTAACCGCCCAAGTCTACTACATTTTGCTAACAGGGACTTGTATTGTATTTGACAGCCAGGTTTGCTGTAAATTGTTTTCCTTCCCCTTATCGGAGAATTTGAAATCTCTAAGCATATTGTGAGTAGTTTAACTTATCCATTTTGTCTAGAACTTACCCTTTGGCTATATATTATAACGTACTTATATATGATACTAGGTGTTTTTCTGCGTCATGCGCAAAAATAATAATTTTAAAAAATAAATTGATTTTTGTTTCAACATTATTAATATATATTTTGACTTCAGTAATTATAAAAAATTATAAACGTCTATTTGTAATCTTATTTCTTTAGATTTGGTATAACTGTTTAAATTTGATTTTATCTAGATTTTAATAAAGATAAAATTAGATTTTATAAAAATATTTTAAATTATATTACTTTGTGTAACATATATATATATATATATATCTTCCGATCAGGATTATGTAATTTTCCTATCTCCTTCATACATGGTAAGTATTTGATGTTATGGATTCCGTGGAAACTGAATATTTTTTCAGACCAATAACTACCAAAAGCCACGAACATCCGAAACTCTTTGGCTGATTGTCTACAGTGTTTCTTTCTAAGCCTATCATCTTCGGATAAAGTGTTCTATCTTTTGCATGTGGATTTTACTGTTTTTAGAGAAATTATATGGACCTTAGAGAATATCTCCTCTACCAAATCCACTGAAAGATCAGTGATCATCTTCATTGTTTTTGTCTAGAAATTAATTAGGGTTTTTAACTCTTAGGGTTGCCCCTCTCTATTTCTTATATAGACAAATAAAGTATGAAATATAAAGAGTTATTTTCTATTAATACTCATTTTCCTTTTTCAATAATTTAATCAATTTAGTTACTTTTATTAAAATATTACCAAGAGAAAAATACATTGTTTCTATATTTTAATAGTTTACCATATATAAATATTTATATAGAAAATTGATATTAATGATAATATATAAGTTATTTTTATTATCATATTTAAAATGGAAAATCTTCAAAATAACAATTTTCTAAGTTTCTGTCACAAAAATAACTCTCAAAAACTAAAACGACCAAAATAACTTTTTTTATTTTGAAAATTTTAACCTTTTTTTTAAACTTTAAACAAAAAAGTCTTAGGATTAGTTAACTCAAAGAGTAAAATGAATAATTTATAAAATATTTTAATGTTATTTTAGTCATTTTTATTCTTTAGTGGTATATTTACGACAAAAACTTTTTATAGTGTTATCTTAGTTTTTTCTCTATTTAAAATCAATACAAAAATTTTTAATTTTTATAAGGAAATTTTACATCTCATAATGCCTTATCATTTTTTAATTGATATGTCATATTTGTTTCAGCGAAAATGATTGTAAAGATGTCATGTGGCAAAATCACTTCTCATATATAGTCTAGGGGATATTTGTATATATATTCACGTAAAAAAGAACACGCATGTGCCATGTGAAATGAACATTTACATGATAGTTTGTTAAGAAAAATATTCGTGCATTGATCCAATTATAGAGTTTATAAATACATTTGAAATTTATAAGCTAATATTAAACAAAGCAATAAATATAATATACTAATATTTTGTTGTTGTTCCAATTGGCTTGTGATGTATTTTTAATAGTTTATAATGAATGTCACGGTTGACAAACAAACAAAATGACCAGATAATTAAATAAAAGGGAAAATTAATCTAATAATCGAAGAAAGATAAACAAATTAGCCAATGAACCAAACGATACACCCATGATGTTATAAGTTCTTCTTGAACTTGTCATAAAAAATGGAAAATAGCTCATTGACTTTCTCTAAACGTTCCTGCACGTCTCATACAAGCATCGTGTAGATACGTGCCTCCACGATTAATTGGAAGGAGTCCAGAACATGGAAAAGAAAGTGTATAGCTGGATGTAGAGAAATACTTCGCTATATAAACCCATGGCCCCATTCCTAACAACACAAACCAAAACAAAAACAAAAAATTAACCAACGTAAAAGCGTTGGTAGAGTAAAGGCAAATCAATGAGATCTTCTTCAAGGATGGGGTCTTCAGCCCATCTCATTTACGCTCTAGGCGTGATCATCATGGCATCACTGGTTGCTGCGTATGAACCAGTGACATTGCCACCACTCCCATCATATTCACCATCTCCAAAGGTAGAATACAACACTCCTCCCCTACCATACATTAACAATTCCCCACCACCATCACCATACTACGCACCATCCCCTAAGGTAGACTACAAATCTCCTCCACCACCGTACGTCTACAGTTCTCCACCACCACCGTCCTACTCACCTTCTCCAAAGGTTGAGTACAAATCTCCTCCACCACCATATGTCTACAGTTCTCCACCACCACCACCATACTATGCACCATCCCCTAAAGTAGACTACAAGTCTCCTCCACCACCGTACGTCTACAGCTCTCCACCACCACCGTACTACTCACCTTCTCCAAAGGTTGAGTACAAGTCTCCTCCACCACCATATGTCTACAGCTCTCCACCACCACCACCATACTACGCACCATCCCCTAATGTAGACTACAAGTCTCCTCCACCACCTTACGTCTACAGCTCTCCACCACCACCGTCCTACTCACCTTCTCCAAAGGTTGAGTACAAATCTCCTCCACCACCGTATGTCTACAATTCCCCACCACCACCACCATACTACTCACCATCTCCTAAGGTAGACTACAAGTCTCCTCCACCACCGTATGTCTACAGCTCTCCACCACCACCTTACTACTCACCTTCTCCAAAGGTTGAGTACAAGTCTCCTCCACCACCATATGTCTACAGTTCTCCACCACCTCCATACTACTCTCCATCACCTAAGGTAGACTACAAGTCTCCTCCACCACCGTATGTCTACAGTTCTCCACCACCACCATCATACTCACCTTCTCCAAAGGTTGAGTACAAATCTCCTCCACCACCATATGTCTACAGTTCCCCACCACCACCATATTACGCACCAACCCCTAAGGTAGAGTACAAGTCTCCTCCACCACCATATGTCTACAGCTCTCCACCACCACCGTACTACTCACCTTCTCCAAAGGTTGAGTACAAGTCTCCTCCACCACCATATGTTTACAAGTCTCCACCACCACCATATGTTTACAATTCTCCACCACCGCCTCCATACTACTCCCCATCACCGAAGGTTGACTACAAATCACCACCACCACCATATGTCTACAGTTCTCCACCACCACCATACTATTCACCTTCTCCCAAGGTATACTACAAGTCGCCTCCACCACCGTATGTTTACAGTTCTCCACCACCACCATATTACTCACCTTCCCCTAAAGTATATTACAAGTCTCCACCACCACCATATGTCTACAGTTCTCCACCACCACCATACTATTCACCTTCTCCTAAGGTACACTACAAATCTCCTCCTCCACCGTATGTTTACAGTTCCCCACCACCACCATATTACTCACCTTCTCCTAAGGTACACTACAAGTCTCCACCACCACCATATGTCTACAGTTCTCCTCCACCACCTTACTATTCACCTTCTCCTAAGGTACACTACAAATCTCCTCCACCACAGTATGTTTACAGTTCTCCACCACCACCATATTACTCACCCTCTCCTAAAGTACATTACAAGTCTCCACCACCACCGTATGTCTACAGCTCTCCTCCACCACCATATTATTCACCTTCTCCTAAGGTACACTACAAATCTCCTCCACCACCGTATGTTTACAGTTCTCCACCACCACCATATTACTCACCTTCTCCTAAGGTACACTACAAATCTCCACCACACCCCCATGTATGTGTTTGTCCACCACCTCCTCCATGTTATGCTCCATCACCAAAGACAGTATACAAGTCTCCACCACCACCATATGTCTACAATTCACCACCACCTCCATACTACTCTCCATCCCCAAAAGTAAACTATAAGTCTCCTCCGCCACCGTACGTTTACAGCTCTCCCCCACCACCGTACTACTCACCATCTCCTAAGGTTCATTACAAGTCTCCTCCACCACCATATGTTTACAATTCTCCACCACCACCACCATATTACTCACCATCCCCTAAAGTAGACTACAAGTCTCCCCCACCACCCTATGTTTACAGCTCTCCCCCACCACCGTATTACTCACCTGCCCCTAAGGTGCACTACAAGTCTCCTCCACCACCATATGTCTACAATTCTCCACCACCACCACCATACTACTCACCATCCCCTAAAGTAGACTACAAGTCTCCTCCTCCTCCATATGTCTACAGCTCTCCACCACCACCACCGTACTATTCACCTTCTCCAAAGGTTGAATACAAGTCTCCTCCACCACCATATGTCTACAGTTCTCCACCACCACCATACTACTCACCATCCCCTAAAGTAGACTACAAGTCTCCTCCACCACCATATGTCTACAGCTCTCCACCACCACCGTACTACTCACCTTCTCCAAAGGTTGAATACAAATCTCCTCCACCACCATATGTCTACAGTTCTCCACCACCACCACCATACTACTCACCATCCCCTAAAGTAGACTACAAATCTCCTCCACCACCATACGTCTACAGTTCTCCACCACCACCATCCTACTCACCTTCTCCAAAGGTTGAGTACAAGTCTCCTCCACCACCATATGTTTACAGTTCCCCACCACCACCACCATACTATGCACCATCACCTAAGGTAGACTACAAGTCTCCCCCACCACCATACGTCTACAGCTCTCCACCACCACCATACTACTCACCTTCTCCAAAGGTTGAATACAAGTCTCCTCCACCACCATATGTCTACAGTTCTCCACCACCACCATACTACGCACCATCCCCTAAAATAGACTACAAGTCTACTCCACCACCATATGTCTACAGCTCTCCACCACCACCATCCTACTCACCTTCTCCAAAGGTTGAGTACAAGTCTCCTCCACCACCATATGTCTACAGTTCCCCACCACCACCAGCATACTACGCACCATCACCTAAGGTAGACTACAAGTCTCCTCCACCACCATACGTCTACAGTTCTCCACCACCACCATCTTACTCACCTTCTCCAAAGGTTGGGTACTAATCTCCATCACCAACTTCGTATTACTGAAAACCAGTGAATACGAGTCATAAATAAACTTTCCAGTATTATTTGATTTCAAATTTCGTTTCTTCCTGTTACCTGTGTGCAATCAGTTTCAATTTTCTTGAGAATGTGTACTAATAATATGGTTACAATACCTTTATATGGCTTTTGTGTGTGTTTCTTTTATTTAATTTGTGCAATGATTGCTTGCGGTCTGTTTGTAGTTCTTTGCAATGAGCCAATGATTATGTATTGAGTATTCTTGACATGGTAGCATTGGATAACCAAGTTTAACGTGAGTTTTGTATATGGATCACATTCGCTCAAACAAGAATCCCAAGAGTTCAAATTAACTAATGTACACATGAAGATGTCCAGAAAAAGAGCAGTACACTAGTCAGAGAACTAAGGAAAAGAAAAGCAGTCCAATACTAAACAAACACAAACACCATAAAGCTACTAATTAGCATATCAAATAACAACCTCAATGCTTAAGAAACAAAATCACTCGTTGGTGGTTTTGTTGATTAGAGACTTGTGGATGTGAGGGATCACACCTCCTCCAGCAATGGTTCCTTTGATGAGCGTGTCAAGCTCCTCATCTCCTCTGATTGCCAACTGCAAATGCCTTGGAGTTATCCTCTTCACTTTCAGATCTTTGCTTGCGTTCCTAGCTAACTCAAGAACTTCTGCAGTTAGGTACTCTAGAATTGAAGTCGTGTAGACAACAGCAGTGGCACCAACTCTTCCATGTGCTGAAACCCTCGTCTTGAGTTGCCTATGAATACGAACCACTGGAAACTGAAATAATAAAGGAAAGAGAAACAGCATCCAAGTGAGATTTCATAGAAATATAATGCAAGAGAGCCTCCCCCATCAGACGACCAATCTTTAAACATTAGATATTAAAGCAGAGCAAGACTAGGTAACAAGTAAAGCATAACACACACATGGTAAAGAAAAAAGTCTACACACTGATTTATATATGCAGACAAAGTAAACTTAAACTTTTCATCTGCTGAAAAGCTTCACTTGTCTACTTGTTCTAGACTTATCACAGCCTTATATGTCATTATCATCACAGGGGCATTTCCATGAACTCAACTAAATCAGATTTTTGGATTCAGAATTAGATTTCTTTGACAGAAACACAACAAATAGTTTCATTACAACTGTATCACCTGGTTCTAATCCCAAACGAAGCATACAAGAGATCTCATGGGTACAAAAAGTAAACTTCAGATTAATGTAGTCTCTGGGCCTTATAAGTCACTAGCTAGAGAACGCAGGAGCTCGTAACACATGACAAAAACATAATGAACGCATCTACGCAATTAAGGCATGGTAACGGAAACATTTTTACTTTCAAATCACATCATAAGAAAAAACACTATATAATATATCCTGCAAGATCGCTTCAAAGGAATAACATATCTCCGACTCCAAACTACTTTTGGACAAAAGAGTCGAGTTTCAGCATCCCTAAGAAGCTAGGGTTCGAGATGAATACGACGATTCGTATCATTTCAGAATCTATATATTAAAGAGTTTGTAAAGTTTATTTCTTATCACTTTCTCTTGATTTTTAATTTCTCTGTTTCTTTGATATATTTGTCGGCATCATTTTTCTTTCTTTTTCTCTCTAAACCCTTCTCATTTTCAGATAATTTCACTTTATATCTCTTCTTCTTAGGTTTTGATAAGTTTACTGCCCCCTTGTGTTTCTGCAATTTTGGCATATTCGTCTGACAAATACGACATGTGATGAGTTTGTGAGTCTATTGTCTTTCTTCTTGTCCAATAAATAGAGTTTGGTTTTATTTCTGTTGATTTTATGATGAGTTTATTGACCCCTATTAAGTTTTTCTCTTGCAATTACTCAATTTACTGCTCCGTCAATATGACGCTTTCGATACGACGTTCCGCCTGTAGCTTTGCATAAAATGGTATCAGAGCCTAACTTCAGACTTACATAATGGTTGATTGAATCTTTATACACGATTATTTGTTTTAAAAAACCTGCAAAACATCTTTTCTAAATATGTCTACTTCACAAACTCCTTCAATCGATTCTTAGTTTGTAATCTTCACTTTTCCTAAAAGCAAAACCTGATCATCCTCTTGTAGTATTAACTTTTTGTATGAAATAGAATATATCCCCGACGATAAAAAAAACCAGCACTTTCTCCGTCAAAGGAGTTCGTGAACTAATCAAGCATTCTTCCAACCGGAAAGTTATGGAGTATGTCCAAGCCAGCAGATTCTCGTCATGTCAAGTCTCCGTAACGGAAGAAGAACAGTTTATTTCTCTCAACATTCCTGACAATCTACCAAGGGTATGGCAGCAACAAGGTTATACTCACCTCCACTTCGGTGTAGTGAGAATTGGTCTGACCTTACATGCCACAAAAGGTCTTCCAGTCGTAGCTCGGATCGCTTTAATCGACTCCCGATAAAAGTCATATCAACAAGCCTGTATCGGAACAGTCCCGGGGACATTAAATGCAGGAACAGTATTTGTTACGCTGTTTCCAAATTTTAATGTGTCATTACAAGACTCAAATCTCTTGAAGACCCTCAAGATTCAACTTCAACTAATCGGAGCACCGGTGCAAGAAAAAAGTGTAGCAGCTACTCTACATCACCAGATTGTCTATCGCATACAAGATCACGCTCTTGATCTTGTCTTGCCCTCGTCAGACGAAGCTCTATATCTCGAAGTAACATCAGCATCGCAAGCATCAAACTCCATACAAATCCTAAGACAGATATCTCGAGAAGAGTTGCTGAAAAGACTACCAGAATCATGGGTCACAAGCTATGAAAAGCTCCACCAAGCCACACAATCTCCTGTTCAATCGACGGACGTAACCTTTCATTCTCGAAACGACGGAAAAATAAAAATCAAATTCGAGAAGCCGCGCTCATCGTCATTTCGTAAGCAAATTTTCACTCAATTTGCTATACAGTTTGACGACAGATATGACTACAAACCAACAAATCGTACATCTCTTTAACCGATCTACTTCCAAAAGGATGGAAATGAAGTATTTCCTTTCAAAAGTGAAGATGGACATTGCTACTTCGACCTTTGCGACTGTGAAGCCTGTCAAGAAACAGAGTACACATCTGACAATAAAAAACGCATAAGCAGACGCATGAAGAAAGATCCGCTCTACAAAAGATACATCGAAGGAGACCCCACTGTCGGACCACTTGGTGACGTAAAATACGACTTCATTGTCCAATACTCCGACAAGAAGGAAGAGCCATCACAAGAACTCGTGATGATCAATCCACTTGATTATCCCCCGCAAGAAGATTTCGTTAAAAACGATATCGCTCACAGCCCGAAGATCATATCAGAAGATGTCAATTCATCTGGTACCAACCAGCTAAGTCAAGCTGAGAAAGTGCTCAACTGGCAAATGGAGAATTCTCTAGTCCAAAACCAAATGTTATCAACTATAAACTATAAAGTTGATCAATTGGCAGAAGGGTACAACAAGAGACTATACAACCTTCAAAGCTCAATAACCGAAATTCATGGAAAACTCAACAAACTCCATCAAGAAATGATGTCAATGGCACAACAAATGATGGTGAACATTACTCGATTCCACAACAAAGAAGCAGAAACAGCCAATTTAAAAAATCAGTTAAAAGATCTCCAGCGGAGTCTAGACAATATGATGCAAAATCAACGACGAACGGAGACTTATTTCGATCCACTTGGAAGCACGTCATCAATGCCAACTTATCAAGGATCCTACTCTCCTGGATTTCTTTCGGCATATCAAGGGCCAACGACAAGATCTCCTCTTCCTGGATTTCTATCCTCAGATGAAGTCTTTACCTCACGGTATGGCTCAACAACTATAATTTATCCAAAACAAAAGCAAGATCGTGCAAAGCCTCGCCGACAAAAAGATTCGGAGTTTCAAATAAACCCAAATAAAAAGCCGACTCTCACATCATTCTCCAGCCATGAATCCGTGGAAGACAGAAAGAATAAGGAGAAAGACATTGGAATTATTGAATTTTCAATGACAAGTCTCCTTGACACACTTGGAAACATCCAAGAAACAGCAAATCAATCTACAGCAATTAGAAATCCTCAACCTCTACCTCAGAAACAAATTGCTATGATTGATCACCTCTTCGACACCACCTCAAGCGAATATCTAACCGAGTCAGATGAGGAATCTTTACCACAATTCGCAATAGGAGAAAGCTCACAAGTGCTTAAAGAAGAACCAAGCATCGATGAAATCTATTCAAGTGACGAAGACATGAATTACGCTCCTCAAAGGCTAGAAATACCAACAATACAGTTCGCCTCGAAAGTTATGGTCTTTACATTCGACAACATTCCCTTTGAAAAATGGAATGATCGATTGGACGAGTTCCATGCATGGATGAATTCTGAGGCAATAATCTCTCCTCTACACCTAGTAATTCAGCAATTCACTGCAAGACTATTCGGCGCCCTTAAAGAATGGTGGAATTCGCTTGGAGAATACAGACAACAACAAGTCTATCAAATGACAATACCATTGCTTCTTGGGAAGATTCATAGAGAATTTATCGGCACACCTACCCATCAAACGGAGCAATTACAAGAAGAATTCTTCTCAGCAAAATATTGTTCTTTGAAGAAAAGAGATCTTGCTAAACACTTCGAAAGACAAACAAAAAGATACTAAGCGCTAAATGGTCTCAACAATTCAAGCCTGGAGCATGTATACCTCTCCTCCATTAACGACTATCTCAGTCAACAGACCAAGCTATACATGAGAGATCAAGGGCAAATGATCGAAGACATCTCTATTGGGCAAATCCAGCAGTACGTTTTCAGAACACTAGACAGGCTCTGCAAACAAAAGGAATTCTGGATAGAATTCATGGATATATCATAACCAATCACAATTTTTTTGCTTTGGTATATATATGCCCCAATTACAACCAAGTTTGGCAATGTAAGAAACTTTCAATTTTTGAAAATATTTTCATCCAAACATTTTAGTTGATGTGAGTTTTAATGATTTTATATTTTTTAACATTGATATTTTGGTAGTTACCCGCAGACAAATTCAATTCACAAATGTAAAAGTTACAAATGTATGACTAAAAATAAAGTAATTAGAAAAAATTAGTGGTTAAACACATTAAATTATGAGAATAAAATCAGTATCTAAACATATTAATTGCTGAATGATTGTGAATATGACACGTGTTAATTATCGTGTGATATTTTTCTCTTTAAATATACAGAGGATTGAATTTAGTTTAGTGATTATGCTATGGTTTAATATTTAGAAGATTGGAACTAAAATAAACATTTATCATTAATATCATTTAAAATTTTTTTGTAAGGAATATTATTATTTTTTGTAGTAGACATTAAAACATGGGGATGTTATTTTTACAGATGTGTCCTTTATAGTTTTAATTGGATCTGCACAAATATAAATTGTAATAAGAAAGAAAACACTGAACCGAACGAATATAAACTTGTACCCCACCAAATCTAAAATTTGAAGCCTGGTTCGAGACTTTTCAAATAAAAGATCCGAAATCACTTATAAATATATTGTTATTATAAAAATATAAAACTAGAGATAATATATCTTTGTGTGTCTCTTAATTTCTGTTCCTCAAACACTATTCCGACCACAAGAAAATACTTTAAGAAAGTGGGAAATAAAATAGAGATACAAGTGAAAGTCAAAATGAGAGGTGGTGAGTCGTAGTTATTGACACACTCTCTCAGCCACATGTTTAGATACGCACTCTCGTCTGACGTGGCACCCTTACTCCGCCCGTTCTTTCTCCGCCACTCGTTAGGCACGTGACACTTCCTAAATGGGCCCCACGCTTCCCCAAAAAACCTCTTTCTGGTAATAAAACTCTTTTTTTCTTTTCTTTTTTTTCCAATTATCCAGATGAAGCATGAAGGATTCTGAATCCAGGTTTTTGAAGCTTATTACTCTTTTTCGGTTTAATTTTATTAAATTTAATATTTATCGGTTTTTCTTACTCTTGAGAATTACGTTAAGCGACTTTTTGGGTTCTTTTTGTTTGTTCGTGGTGGAGTCGGCGATGTGGGGAGCAATCAGGGAGGAGCGTGATTTGGATTATGTGATTCGACTCTGTTTCTATAGTCATGTTTGATTGGGACGACGAAGAGGTAAAAGTCTCAATCTTTTGCTATGTATCGCTGTTGCGTACACAAGCTCTCTGTTTTAGTTCTTTGATGCTTCTCTCTGTGTGTAAATTTGCTAGTGGAAGAAACAGAGAAATGTAAACTGTAATTCCCCTGTATTGATATGAAACCTTCCATGTCTCTGTGGCTTTATATTCCCAGTAAAGGTTTAGGCTTTGAAGAGGAAGATTTTGAATTTTTACAAGTTAGGGAAGGCACCTTGAAGCTCATTGGCTCATGTAAACTAATAAAGATCTGAGCTTCGTCTCAAGTTAGGGACTTATTAGGGTATGGTAGTTTGAGTACTAGAGTAGGATGAGCAGAGAGTCCAGTGATGTGTTACATCATGTTGTTATATGTTATACACTCCTTTAGTTTTGGTCATGTAGATATCGTTACTTGCTTGTCCCTGATCCTTATTTTGTTTATGGTCTTAACCTGTTTTTTCCAGCTTAGTAATATGATATGGGGTGATGACGGTGAGACAGGCGACCATATTGTGCCTTTTAAAGTAAGAAGTGAACAACTTAACAGGAAGGAACACGGTGAAGATTCTAAGGCAATTAAGCCAGCTGAGCAGAAGACAACTGGGACTAAAACTGTCCTCCATGATAGTAAACTGGGAAGCAGTTCAAGCCACAATGTTGATGAGGGGATTCTCCAGCCAGGTTTATGTATGAGCTCATGGCCTGGCTCATCTCTATCTAATGCTAGAGAAGCTGATCCAGGACCAGGTTCGAGTGAGACTGAACTCTCCAAAAGCTTACCTGAGCCAGCTAGAGGTGGTGCGTTTCTTAGAACAGTGATGTTTTGATTGGGTACGTTTCTTTCAAATCTAATCATGTTAAAGTTGTGTGCTCACCAGAGAAAACGTCTGAACTTGGGAAAGGCCCTGATATTTTTCATAGCACTGCCACTGACGAGAGTAAAGAGCAAGGTGATTTTGATGAGTACGGATGGGCTAACATTGGTAGCTTTGATGATCTTGATCGTATGTTCAGGTATATCTTGTTTCACACCCTGCTTGAGCTATGCGGTAACTCAACATTACCAACCTCAAGGATTATAGCTACTAACGGTTCTCTTATCTAACACAATATCCTCACAAGTGATGATTTTGCAGCAATGTATCCAATAGTTCATCAAAACAGTTACCATCCATTTTGGACTCTCAAGATCTAGGATTGGATATTAGAACTGAGTTTGAGCAACAAGAGAACCAACAGTTTCCATTGGGTGGAAAGATCAATGCTCCCTCATCCCAAAGTACGTCTAGAGTACGTGTAACCCCAAAACTTGAGCAGTACCATGAGCATAAGGGTCAATCCTCAGTTGCCGACCAGGTATTATGCTCAGCAGACTGCTTGATACTGCTCACATGCTTATAACAAACTGAATGAAAAAAGAATGTTGCATTAATGTTGTCTTCAGATTCTTAAGTATTATGGTTTGTTTCCTTTCCTTTTTTCTTGTCCAGCCATATAAACAAAACAAGATGATGAAGTTTTCGGAAATGTTGGGGACTTGTGAGGCAGGAGCATTTCAAGATCCATACTGCCAGAGGAATCTGTCCAGGAATTCACCTAGAAAATTTGTAAACCAGGTGGCACCGTCACAATCATCTTTGATGGGTGTTAATCTACAGAGCGAGTCTCAAGGGTCTGGGACATCACAATACCCACCTATGCCAAACCAATACATGGCTAGTTCTAGTTTTGGTAATCACACAAACCCTTATTCTGCTGTGCCTGTAGTTTCAGCCTTTCAACGTTCTGATGTTAAGAATCAGCTGATGCATCCTTCCTACAACCCTGCTACTGCCATCTCTCCACGACCTTCACCAATGACGCCGCAGGAAAAACTAGAAAAACTTAGGCGAAGACAGCAAATGCAGGCGATGCTTGCTATTCAGAGACAACAACAGCAGTTTCGTCACCAGGTTCCTGTAACAGATCAGTCCATTACTCAGAACTGTTGTCAAGAGAATCCACTCCAGATTGTAGACAAAACTAGTCTTCAAGGGCTAACTGCAATGCCTTCCTTTGATCCTAACACATCTTTGGAACTAGATGATTCTGCCAACTTTGATAATCCATCAGAATTCTCAGCTCTTTATCGGCTTCAAGATGTTGTAGCAAAGGTACTCTACAGTACTTTGTAGTTGGTCTTATTGTTGGGAGTAATTAATACTTCTTATTGACCTGCAGTTAGATATGGGAACAAGGACTTGTATAAGGGATAGCTTATTCCGGTTGGCTGATAGCGCAGGCCAGAGACATCGTACTGGTGATACTTCCCACAGTAATAAGGCTAGCCATGGTGGCCAGGAGGTTATTCCTAAAGAAAACTCCAGATACAGGTAAACAGATTTATGCATATTAATCAATATGGTATATTTAGTTAGATCATGCAAACTACACACATACAGTTTTGTGACTGGGAGGAGGTAACCTTTTATATATGATATTATCCGTATTAGCATACGCCCCTTATTCTGGATGAATCAATGTACGCAGCAAGAACTTCCACAGTTCTTTGTTATATGATTGCGTTTTAGATAAACACAATGTTGTTTACGTAGCTAGCTCTTGGTTTATGTTCTTACAGATATGGCGGAATGCTAGACACAGAAACAGTGACCAATCCCACAGACAGAACTGTGGCTCATTTGCTCTTTCATAGGCCTTTTGATATGTCAGCCGCAAAGCAAATGGAAGGACTAGAATCACCATCTTCTTCCAAGATGGGAACTGAAGAAAAAGGAAACTTTCCTAAATGCAGCACACGAGAGAGTCGCATGGATAAGCAGGAATCCAAAGAGGAAGATGTACCTGTCGGTTCCCTTGTTTTAGGGTATGCAACCAACTCAGGATCCAGTAGCACTGTTGGTGAGAGGGTTGTTGAAGCATCCCAAGGAAACAAAAGAAAGTTGTGAAGTATAGAAGGGTATATTGTGTCTCGTGCCATTTTATATTCGTTCATAGAGAGTTTGTATACAGATTTATTGGTAACTAATGCTCAGGTATTGATTATGTCATCAACAGTTTAGGTTGAGGAGCTTGAGGAATTCAGCAGAGTAGCCAACATCTCTCTGCAGCTCTAGCAACAATATCCTCTTTACTCCTTTCATGTGAAGCTCTTCTCTTATTCTTGTAATTAGTTGTTTTTTCTGGGACGTGTTGAATACCACTTCTTATCACACTGAACTCCACGAGAACTACATTTGAAAAACTCATGTTGTTTTGCTCTTATGTTTTTAATTATAAAATCGGATTTGATCTCTTGTTACATTTGTAAGCAATCACGAAGGACAAACAAAACTACTAAGCTCATAACAATCAGTCTTATAATTCTTGCCCTAAATCTAGTGGACATTAAAATTCTAATGAAAATAACAATCTCTATTTCAGAGTACGAAATAGAAGCAAGTTGGAAAATAATTTATTCTATTAAAACATTTTTTTAAATATACATGTGAACCATATCTTATTATATAAAATTTTGTTTTTAAAGTTACTAAGTAATATGATCGTGATTTGTGACACATAGTAATTATATATTTAAAATTCTTCCATATAAATTATTATTTAACAATAATATTTCTTTTTAAAGTGGGTTTAAAATAATTATAAAATACTAAATATTATTTATAAAAATTTAACTACAAATTTAAATATTTTAAAAATGTTTTCTTATAAATATTTAATAGTATTTTTCCGTTAAAATACTAAACAAAGAAAGCTGTTAAAAAATATAAGTTTATTTAATTGTAGTAGTCTTTTTACAGAATCTTATTTACAAATTTAGATAAAATATTATTAATTTAATTATAATTACAAAACGTATAAGTTTATTTTGATTATAGAATTCCTTTTTAATGAACCATATTTTCAAGGTCAATATAATACATGAATTCAAAATAATTACAAAACTAGATAAGACCCGCGCCTTGCGCGGGATAAAATTGTTATTTTTTATTATGTTTTGAGGAATGAAACAATAGTTCTGTTTCATTTGGATTAGGGGTGTTCAATCCGGATATCGTGTTTGTTTCAGTTTGGTTTGGTTTTTTCGGTATTTCGGTTAGTTAAATATAACTACTATTCTAATTTCTAAATCCATATTTACTTCGATTCG
>JABAYD010014692.1:3300-17995 GCA_014822095.1 Diplotaxis tenuifolia
AGTGTCAGTGAATTGTTACTTAATTATAGTTCAAGTGATTCAAGTGATTTACAAATTATAATTATAGTTCAATTTATATCACAAATAGACATTCATGCATCATTATAAATATATAGGGGATTTACATTTTTCTATTTTTGATCGGTTTTATTCGGTTTAATCGGTTATAAAACAAAAACTAACCAAATTCTATGATTTTTATAAAATTACATCCGTTCGGTTTGTATGGTATATACCTAAACAAAACCATAGAATTCGGTTCGTTACGGTTCGGTTTTAGCATATTGAATATCCCTAATTTGAGTATATGTTGGTCTTGGATTATTTTTTTATCATCCATTAATATTATATAGTAGAATTAAATTTTAAATTTATATTTTGTTTTGAATCTTAAATGTGTGTTTTATATTAAAAACAAAACATAAAATACGTAGCGTGAACGCATCTATGTAGAGTGTAAAAACATTTATGTAGAATGTGAATGATCATTCTCCAATTCATTGTGAATATATTTCTTAAAAATGCTTCTATTTTACTATATAGAAGATTGTATCCATTTATAAAACGTCCCATATCTCTTCTTGTGTACGTAGAATTGCTAGACAAATTTAAAAGAATCAAACGAGAAGACGGGGAACATGTTGTCTTTTTGAGAGTACGAGGGTCTTGTCGTAAATAATATGATTATGAATGCTAAATTAATATTTTAAAATACGTTTAGGGGCAATGTATGAATACATAACGTGTGAGGGGTTTTACGTAAAT
This sequence comes from Diplotaxis tenuifolia, assembly GCA_014822095.1. Taxonomy (NCBI): domain Eukaryota; kingdom Viridiplantae; phylum Streptophyta; class Magnoliopsida; order Brassicales; family Brassicaceae; genus Diplotaxis; species Diplotaxis tenuifolia. Next base: position 4,066 of record JABAYD010014692.1, read on the forward strand.
AGTAAAGATTATGTAATGCTTAAATTAGTATATGTAAATAAGTGGAGGGGTCAATTTATAGAATTTAGTGACGGAAAAGGAGAGACGCCGTTAGTTAAAACTTCAAAGGAACAGAAGAAGAAGGACCCGGAGATCTCTCTCTCATCAACCTCGATTCAAGTACGTTCTCCAGGAACTGTTTTTTTTCTTCTTTCAAATTATATTCTTTTCGAAATCCTCTTAAGATTCATGCCATAAATGTCTTTAATCCACTTCATCTTGGGCCGGTGCAGATGATACTAGAAATCTGAATTTTGATTAAAGGGTTGTATCTGTTTGAGCTTAGTTTTCGAAGAAGCTATCTCCTTTGAATCTCACGCTGCATCTTGCTTGGATGGGTTAGGTTTTTATTAGAGATAAACCGCCATAGAAGCTCTAGATCGAGAAATATAGAATTGGGTTCGATATGACAAGTATTTGATGGTCTATTTTAGAATATGTGATGTTGGTTTTGTAGTTTTGTAGGCCCTTTGGAGATCGATTCATTTAGTATTCAAGTATTGGTATTGAGGGGAAGCTGATAGGATGGGTGTGAAACAGGCTCTAAAGAGCATTGATGCGTTCCCAAGAGCAGAAGATCATTTGCTGCAGAAAACGCAATCTGGTGCTGTTGGTAATGCATTTTTTCTTACATCGCTTATCTTGATAGTTTTGAGAGCTAGCCAATTTGTTTTTTGCATGTTTCTAACATGTTGAATTTATTGGTTATTTTAGTATCGATTGTTGGACTGCTTATAATGGCTACCTTGTTCTTGCACGAGCTGAGTTACTATCTTAACACACTTACGGTGCATCAGGTATGTAATTTAGTTCGAGTTAAATCTGGTGCTTTTAGCTTTGTTTCTCTGACTCTATCCTTGAAACTGCTATGGATAGTCCTAAGAATCCCAGCGATAGATAGATGCTGTGAAATAGTATTCTTCCATATTTTATTTTTGAATAGTATTATAACTTGAATGAGGTCTGCAAAATTATTTGAATGTCATTTGTGAAAATTATGGATTTGAAGTCTGTTGATTTAACTTCCTTGACGTTTTCTGTTCATTTGATTGGTTCCTATGGGTTTCTCTCCTTTCGTATTTATGTAACCGTAGTAATTAAATTTTGAAATCTGTATCCTGTTTTATTTTTAGATGTCAGTGGACTTAAAGCGTGGAGAAACTCTTCCAATTCATGTAAATATGACGTTTCCATCTTTGCCTTGTGATGGTATGTGGAATCCATTTGATCACATAGTTTCTTTTCTCCATGAATTCTCGATACTAATCTTCTTCAACGTAATTACTTTGTTTTGTAGTTTTGAGCATGGATGCTATCGACATGTCAGGGAAGCATGAAGTGGATCTCGATACAAATATTTGGAAAGTAAGTTGAATCCAGATGGGAAATAAAAATCACATGTTTTTTCTTCCATCTTAGTGAATTTACTGAAACTTATTCTGCTAGTTTACACCTGGAACATGTTTAGGTTAAACGTACAATGCGACTGTAACTATTTGGATATTTCCCTTAGCATCTTTTTATGGCGTTTACTCTAGTTGTACTGGTTTGTAATCGAGGTAATTGCTAACTGCGTGTGTCTGCAGCTTCGTCTCAACAGTCATGGTCATATCATTGGCACAGAATATATATCTGATCTTGTTGAAAAGGAGCATGATCACAAGCATGGTAACATTCTTAACTTAATGAGCCTTCTCAGAGTTGGTATCTTTTGGAAGAACAGCATGTGTATGTTGGTTCTATGTACATGTCAAAACTTGTATTAACCATAGTGGATATGTAAGAGTAACATGTGTACCTTTCTCTAACAAGCTGTATTTGAAGAACTGAACTATACAAATTTGAATTGAGGGTTATCTTTAAAGGCGTAGCGTGTATAAAAGAGTCATAGTGATAGTTTTCATGTTAGCTAACTCTTCTTTTGGTCTTGTGTGCTTGCTGAAGATGGCAAAGAAGAACACAAGAATGAGACGGAAGCATCGAATAATCTTGGCTTTGATCAAGCTGCTGAGACGATGATTAAAAAGGTGAAGCAAGCATTAGCAGATGGAGAAGGATGTCGGGTATATAACCTCTGCCCTTGTCAATATTCAAACTAGAAACGTAACCTTCTTGGCGTTTTAGTCGACATAAGCTAATCTTGTTGGCTGTTTTTCCAGGTATATGGTGTCCTAGATGTACAACGGGTTGCTGGAAACTTCCACGTTTCAGTTCACGGGCTAAACATCTATGTTGCTCAGATGGTTAGTATCACTACCTCTCCTTCATAAACCTTCTCTCTTTACCATTGTCTAAACTAATCTCCTTTAACCCTCTAAAACAGATATTTGGAGGGTCCAAAAATGTAAACGTGAGTCATATGATTCATGATCTATCCTTTGGGCCAAAGTACCCAGGAATTCACAACCCACTTGATGACACAAACCGAATCCTTCATGACACCAGTGGAACCTTCAAATACTATATCAAGGTATAAATATATGACATGTTTCATTATTTGTAGGTTAGGGTCACTAATGTGACTCTTGTGTATGGTGCAGATTGTTCCCACGGAATATAGATATCTTTCAAAAGACGTTCTGTCAACGAATCAGTACTCTGTAACTGAATATTACACACTCATGAACGAATTCGACAGGACATGGCCAGGTTAGTTGTGTCAAAGAGCCTTCATGTCTAGTGTTCTTAGTTACTATGTTTCTTGATGGCATGTCGTTTCAATTTTGCAGCTGTCTACTTTTTATATGATCTTTCACCAATCACTGTGACTATCAAGGAAGAACGACGTAGTTTTCTCCATTTGATAACACGGCTCTGCGCTGTATTAGGGGGTACCTTTGCTTTGACAGGTTCGGCTCATCATGTTGTAATCTTATTACTCATCTTTCAGTAATCTTTAGCTAATATATTTAAGTCATGGTCTTGAGTAGGGATGCTAGATCGTTGGATGTTCCGCTTGATTGAATCTTTCAGTAAGAAGCCGAGTACCAGAAGCATATACAATTGAAACAGAGAGGAAAAAGAAAGACCAATGAAGGTAGACAATCCCTCAGACAACACCCACCAGAGAATACAAGAAATTCCAGGGGATTGATACGTTTGCAAGATCAACTAGAATCCATTATTGTAGGTTTTGCATGTTCTCAGTCTTTGAGCTCTTTCTCTCTTATGTATTATTACACGATTTTGTCTGGTCATCTTGGTAGATTTAAATGTAATTTAATACACTGCATATTTGGCATTTTGCATCCAACATCATTTTGTAATTTTAATACAAATTTTGAGTAACTAGATCTATTGGAATTTGGAACTTTTATATTATATTGACAGAATTTGGAGTTTGCCCTAGCAATCTCTCCCAGGCACGAAGACCGAGATGGCCGCATTTTCAGAATGAGCTTCTCCTCCAATGCCTTCTCCGGCGACAGCTCCATTTTCTGATGTCATCGTTTCCTCCTCTTCACCGGCAAGAGACGTAACCTCTGATGCTTAAATTCACCCTCTATTCTAGGCGGCTCCCTTTACTTATGGATATGAATCCTTGATCTCCGTCTAAGCCTCCAGACCCACCAAATCGAACCACCCCATCACAATCCAAAACCTTCACTGCTATCCTGCCTTTCGTCCCTCAACTCGAGGTCGTTTTGATAGATTCGAAGAACCTTCCAGTTGTTTTAGTCTCGTATTCCTTCTTGGATTCTTCGTGTGAAATCGTCAACCTCCTTGTTTCAACAATATTCAAGCCGAAGATTCTTGAAGTTTTTGTGTCTCTTTTGATGGTTTGATTCTCACCAGAACCAGGGTTAGCATCACTCCACATGTTCCTCTCTCAACAATTTATGTTAGTCTGGCAATCGATGTAGGTGGGACTCCACACCGGCGACCAGATCTGAGCCTTAAAAATTTGAGAAGGCAAGCATCCTCCAGCAACATCTCTCTCTTCTGCTACATCCTTTCCATCTCCCATGTTTGGCCTCCTCTGCCTTTCATCTCGTTTAACTTTGGTAGGAATCCATTCCGGTGTCCAGCTTTGAGCCATCTGTTTGTGAATCTGATGTCCGATGTAAGTGGGAATCCACTCCGGCGTCCAGCTTTGAATCATCTGTTTGTGAATCTTGCGTCCGATGTATGTGGGAATCAACGCTGGCGTCAAGCTCTAAGCCATCAAAAGTTAGTAAGGTCATGTTGTTGTCGCACAACTTTCACCTCCTCCTCTGCTGTGGAGGATACTTCATTACCACGTCTCCTTTTCATCAATGGAGAAGATTTCTCGGATTTTTTTTCCGAATTTTAGTTTCGGTTTACTCACTCGTTTGCTACTTTGTGGAGCGGTTTGTATGGGACCTGAAGGTGTAATCGAGACTACTTTGGTTTTTCTCGTTGGTGAGAACTGTCACTCAACGTCATTTGTGACTATCTTTCAGCTGTCTGACTTTGTCGTGGAAGCTATACCGACACATTCAAGTTTGGTTTTGAATTTTCTGTCAACTTCTTATGAAGATTAATCATACTTGATTCTATTTGCTTTGTAGTTCATGAATTGTTTCTAACCGGATGTTTAATTTCCTCTTGGCTTTGTAGTCCTCTAATTTGAATCTAATGAAAATTCGTGTTTCATAAGATCCATTTGAACTTTTAAGTACAAGTTGTAAAATGTTATAATTTTAGAAACATTTAATCATCACAATACTATTCGCTAAGGTAAAAAAGGTTTTTAAAGCAACCAATTATTACATAAAGTTTATATAGTTAGGGATGGGACTTATATCTACTATCCGTCCGAGATCCGCTCCCATCCGCCCCGAAAAATGGATATCCGAGAGGTCTGGATCTTGATCCAAATAGTGATTTTACGGATCTGACGAATCCGGATCCGAATCCGGATAGTGAAACTTTTAGTCTGTATATTCGGATTTGGATCCATGCCCACTAAATATTTTTAAAATATTTATAATATAATTATATTTATATAGGTATATTATATATAGTTATTGTTAAAAATAACTAAAACTTAGTTTGATTAGATTTTATTATTTTGTACTTTTTGCCAAAATAGTTTTAATAGAATAAAAAATGTTTAATTTGTTAATTTTAATTTAATTTTGATTTTTAAGTTTTTTTTTAAAAGGGATCCGGATATCCGCGGTTATCCGAGTTATAGTCCGGATATCCTAACCTCGAATATCGGAAGAAACAAATCCTTTTAGATAGCAGTTTTACAGATCCGTCAAGTTTGGATCCGGATAACAGTTTTACAGATCTATCGAATTCGGATCCGGATCCGATATCATTTTTACATATCCGTCGAATTCGGATCCGGATCCGGTTAGCAGCTCTCTTGTTTATTTTATTTTAATTTTATAAATTAAAAAAATAATATAGACTAAATTTTTTTTAAAAAAATCACTTTGAAAGATAGTTTAATAAAATTTGTATTGTTGCAAATGGTGCAAGAAACATCTATTTTTTTTTAAAAAAAAAATCAGGTTTTCTCTGGAAGAATGTCTCAAAGCTATTTAATTAGCCAATGGTTTCTAATTTAAATTCCAACATATATAATCGGCTGGGGATGTGTTCAAAGTAAAATAAAAAAAATAAAAAAAAATAATCGGCTGGGGATATTGATCTAGTTTTCTATAGAAGAAAAAAGGGAACAGCGTTGCTTGTCTGAAAATTGGTCTTCCCTCGTCCTGTTCGCTTTGATAATATATACAAGATGACTTCAAAATCGAAGCAAGTGATGCTGCTGTGGCTCGAGGGTTTCCTAGAAGCTTGTTCACTCCACCGTGTTGTAATCCTCTGTCACAGGTAGCTTCCTCTGATTTTGTCTCACGAGAAACTTAGATTTCCATCTAATCTCACAAAATTCTTTACCCGATTGGTATAATTAGGTCGCGAAAGCTCCTCTTGCGAACGGGGCAGTGTTTTCTTTTGAATGGTTTGATTTTCTTAGGAAGGTAAATAAAAAGATCCCTTTTTTTCCAAGATTCTTGAGATGTTGACTTGAGAGTTGTTCAAAACTCAACACTTTAAGCTTATCTTACATCTTCCTTGTTTTGAATTGGTTTTAGTTTAGGCGTCTTTAAGTGGTTTGTTAAGCCAGCCCTTGAGTGGATATTACCTGACCCATGCGTTCCTGTCACGTCTCAAGACTTTTGTTCGTATAATGATGGATCGTCGTATGCCTTTCTACGTGGTGGTCTTTTGCAGCTATTTTACGTAAGTTCCTTTGAGGTTTTGTGTAGTTTATCTTTGGGGTTGTGTATCAAACACACTTTTATTACACTTACAGGTGTTTTGGTTCTATCCTCTCTACATGCTCAGCTTCATTTTAAGTAACATCTGGTACCCTTCTTCTTGCATCCTTCAATGCTTAGGTTCTTTCTTCTCCGTGAACACTGAGGACATGAATACCTTGTGAATACTTTCAGGTATAATGATATTGCAAAGTATGGATTCGAAATATCTGACTTAAGCTCCGCAGAAATAGCCAGACAATGTGAAGTAATGAACATGAAAAATGCTGAAAGACCTTCTGGTCTTGGAGGGTACTTCTCTACCAAATCACTTCTTCAAAACCAAAAAAGCAGAAACCAATTTCATTTTGTTTCATGATTATTTTCAGGGCTATGATTGGTATAGGAGAGCAGGTGTATTCGATACTACTCCTGACATTTTTCTTTATGGAGGTAAATTTGTTTTTGCCCTTTGTGAACCTTAGTGTAGTATATGATGATCATTCCTTCCGTTGGGTATGTTAAAAGCAGGTTTATGTTGTTGGCCTCATACCATACATTGGGAAGATTCTGAATTTCTTACTTCTTTCATGGATGTATGCCTACTATTGTTACGAGTATGTTCTCTTTTCTCACCTATGCAACGATGCCAATTAGCTAGTGTCTTCATACTCACTAAAGAAATGTTGTTATGGTAGATATAAGTGGAACTTCTTGGAGATACCTCTCGAGAAAAGGCTCAAGTTCTTTGAATCTAACTGGGCATTCTTTGCTGGTTTTGGTAAACCTTTTGCTCCTTGCTTAATTCCATTGGCGACTATAGTAAAAGCTGGCTATTATTTTTGGTTTTTGCAGGAAGCCCCTGTGTGTTAGCCATTTTCTTTCTCTCCCCTCTTGTGAGCGGAGCGCTTATGGCCATCCTGTTTCCATTGGTAAACTATTTTGCCTTCAGTCATTATATTATTGTAAACCAGTGTTAACAGAATGGTGTGTGCAGTTTGTTTTAACTGCTACTGGATCAGGACCTGAAAAATCTATGGTGGTAGCCCCAAGGCTTCCAATATTCTATGTATCTAACACACTCTCGTAAGCAAAACTCTCTCTCTTTAATTTCTACTGAACAAGTTAAAAGTATTTAGGTTTATTAGCTGAAGCTTTAAACTTTAATTTATGATGGTAACAATGCTTCTTCATACATAATTTAGGATGTTGGCGTTGTCCATCTTCCGGTTTGAGTCTCTGCAACATGAGAAGACAGGCTGAGGCTGAAACATTTATCGCTGCATCTCTTACTCTTTTGTCAATACTCTGCCCGACGTGCCCGTCTTGGTGATTTCAAGTGGTCTGTTTAGGTTTGTGGACGAATATGAAAGAAGACACTCATGTCAGAAGTGAGTTAGATTGTAAATTAATAGAATCCAAAAAATTAAAAGAAAGTTGTGTATTAAATTTAAACCCAAAACATGACTATGCTGTTTATATTTGTTTTAACTGGTTCGACTATACTAAAATGTTGTGTTTTAAAAGAAAATTTTGTGTTTTAACTTGGCAAGGCCACCTTGTCCATAATACAGTGACACTAAAATGTTGTAGTAAGGTTTTTTAATTCATACATCTAACAAATAACATTGTCAACAATTTGGTACAAAAGCAACTCTCTTATGCTTCACAACTCTGAGCGTTCCACTCGCAGCAATCCATTGCATTATACAACATAACGATAGGTAACATAACGACCAGCAGTTTCACTCGGACGTATGATCTTCACAACTTGTCCACGTTTTAGTCCAAAGTATCTCGCTATTGGATCAGTCACCTGGATCCATGGATCCTAATAACAGAAAAAAGCTACTAACCTGAGTCTCCTTGACAGTGTATCTCTCCAGCAAAGTTTTCTTCTCTTCAGTGGTGAGAACTTGGTGCTCCGGAACAAGAACATGTTCTTTAATATTCACTAGCATTTCCGCCTCCTGCCACACACCACGCCACAACATGGTTTAAGGATTGTGATGTTGAGACACATCATCAGAAGAATTGCGTGTTAGTTACCTGGAAAACCTCCAAATGAAACTTTGAAGAGATCTCACTAATGCAAGTTCGAGCAAAAGGAGTCAAGTTCTGTTGCACCACCAAGATTGCTCTGTAAACATTCTCTGATTTCATCCTGTTTGTGTACACCTTCATCGTCTTAACTCCAACTTTCGCCTCATCAGGGAAGAATACATATAGCTACAAACAACATGATAAGCACCAATCAGAGACTAAGACCAAGAAACCAAACACATTCATATGTCTTTCCTTAAAAGTAAGACACATGAGAAACCCTAAGCTTTTGTTAACCACATAACAACATGTGTTTTATCATAGTAAAGCTTTCACCTTTAATGACTTTTATAAACTGTAACAGTGACAGACTCAGGGGAAGACAGAACCTGATCACTGCTGTCCTTTCGCTTAGCTTTGAGAGTAACAAGATCCTCTCTTTTCATGTTGTCTCCATACTTTCTAACAAACTGTGATAAGCTCATCGTGATTTCGGAGTCGGCAATGAAGTAGCCACGGTCCTTGAGCATCTGCATCAACGTCTTCTGGATTCTGTAAAGTCTTTTGATTTCTTCTTCCGTTAGACCCATCTCTCGATAACTCTGCAGATTGATGACACACAGTTAGGTTATCGTAAAGAGAGAAACTTTGTAAATAAAACTTACGTTTTAGAGATAAACCCGCGACGGAGATGGCACGGAGCTACGATGAAGCGGCGAGTAAAGAGCTTTCCTTTAAAGCTCCAAACCCTTTTCTCGGTTCTAATCAAATAAAAGAAGTTTCTAGTATAATTAAGCCCCAACCGATACGAAATTTATGTTTTCACCTTCAACTTTTATTTAAGAACTGTTAACACCAAGGCCCAATTAGGATTAGTTAGGCCCATATGTACCCATAGGATTTGTCTATCAACCAAATTGAAGGTGATGCGGCCAAATTGGCAAATTCTTAACATAATTGTAATCTAATACTCCTTCCGTTCCGGTTTATATATTGTTGTTGTAAAAAAAAATTTTTGTTTTAGAATAAGTGTCGTTTTATAATTTCAATGCATAATTTATTAACTTTATCTACTATTTTATTTTTTATTGGTTGAAATGTAGTTAGGTGTATAGGTAATTGTGTTTTTATCTCGAAAATATGTAAAATAAAATATTTTCTTAATTTTGTGTGTAAAAACTCTAAACTACCACTAAAATGAAACACACGGGTAGAATGATTGAAGACAAAGCTAAGAGAACAAGACCAGGATCCGATTGAAGCCGGACGGAGATGGCTAGATTTGATGGAGGCTTTGAAACTTGTCAAAGATAGTGGTCGTTGGAGAAATATTTAGCCACACAAATGTTAGGGTTGCCTCACCCAGATAAATATCTTTTTTTTGATCAAAAAAAAAAAAAAAAAAAAAAGTTAACAACCTAAACCGGTAGATAGAGAGAGCTCGCTCACCTGCTAGGCAATAATTTTGGTGAGAGACGTGAGGAATGTTTGGACTTTTTTTTCACATAATTAAGTTTGTTTTTTTTCTTAAAAAAAATATCAAATTATATTATTATTTTATGCCTAAAGTATTGGTCGAGAAACTAAACCTAAACCAATGCTTAACAATAATTTTCTAAGCTGTCAATTAAAAGGAAAATCTAACAACCTACAAGACAAAATTAAATTCGACCAATGAAACTCTTTCTCTTGTTCTCCAAGAAAAATATTCACCCTTCACCAATTTACAAACATACCCTCAAAGAAAAGTACAACCTTGGTAGAGACCCTCATAACAAGAGCTTTTGATAAGACAGCAAAGTTAAAAAAAAAAAATCAAAAGGTTTCTCCTACAACATTCCTATATTCTTGGATTGCTTGATTCTTTCGATTATCCTGTTTCCGATCTGTATAACGATGATGAGTCGCGGTGGAGCCAAGGTGGCCACGTCCCTGCTAAAGTCTGCTCGACCAAGGTTGTTCTCAACCACCACTACTAGCACGAGCCGTTCAATGTCCCACGAGACAAGCCATCTTCTGAAACCCGCGGCTGCAGATTTAGCTTGCATGAACAATTGGATCTCGAGTGGAGGCATGAGATTCTCCAGCACGGCTACTCTGGGAGAGAAAAAGCCGAGTCAGGATGAGAATCCGAAGAAAACAGAGGACGAATCATCCACGGGAGGTAAGAAAGGAATCTCTAGCTATTGGGGTGTTGAACCGAGTAAGATCGCCAAAGAAGACGGTACTGAATGGAAGTGGAACTGCTTCAGGGTATGTTTTTTTTTATTACATACATATAGAATCGTTACAACTTCATGAATACTATATGATTGAGGTTTATTGGCAGCCATGGGAGACGTATAAAGCTGATTTGACGATAGATCTGTCAAAGCATCATGTACCAAAGACGTTTCTTGACAGATTAGCGTATTGGACTGTCAAAACTCTTCGTTTGCCGACCGATCTCTTCTTCCAGGTACAGCTTCTTCATCTCCGATCTTTTGAAATGGCAAACATTGAAATCTGATGTCATCATTGATTGTGTATAAATTTAAATATTTTATTTGATTTTCTTTATGGCAACTATCAATATTTCATTTCTCTTTTTGAAGATTTTGTCAATATTATATTGTGCACACTAATACATTAAGTTAGTGGCAGTGCGCCCATTTGGAATGCTTGATTATATAAATACGTACATCAATAATGGTGAATCCTCCTGGCATAGTTTTTATATTATTAAAACTAAATAAAAATAAGAAAAGTGAAAGAAGGAAAGAGCTTTTCCTTTTCTTTGAGAGACTTTCGTAAAGTTTTGAGAAACTTCTCTATATTTGTCAATTTTTAGTAGTCGATTTTTGTCGTTATTTACTGTGAAACATTTAGAAGTTTTCCTAACTTGAAAGAATAAAAAGAAGAACAAATGAAAAAAATAAGAGTCAAATGAATAAATATAAATTATTTATTTATTTATGTTTTTATTTTAATTTTAGCTTCAAGAAAGAAGAAGTAAAAGTCTTATCCTCAAACCATAAAACAACGATATAGGGTTAAAGGGTAATTATTTTTATTTCTTTTTTCATGTGATTGGTGCTAATCAGTAATAAGTAGAGTAAACAAGTGGTAAACACTTTTCTACTAAACTCAGCCAAGCAATCACACACACTGTATATGTTATGTACACTTGTTCCTTCAAATGTGTTGGAGGAGCCTCTCATTTCAAATGATATAATCTCATATGAATTGCTGCATCCATTAACGCAGAGACGTTACGGATGCAGAGCTATGATGCTCGAAACTGTAGCAGCAGTGCCCGGAATGGTTGGAGGAATGTTACTCCACTTCAAATCTCTCAGACGCTTTGAACAAAGCGGAGGATGGATCAAAGCCCTTCTGGAGGAAGCAGAGAACGAGAGGATGCACCTCATGACATTCATGGAAGTCGCTAAACCCAAATGGTACGAGAGAGCTCTTGTCATCACTGTCCAAGGAATATTCTTCAACGCCTATTTCCTCGGATACCTAATCTCTCCCAAGTTTGCTCACCGTATGGTTGGTTACCTTGAGGAAGAAGCAATCCATTCTTACACTGAGTTCCTCAAGGAGCTTGACAAAGGTAACATCGAGAACGTCCCTGCTCCGGCTATTGCTATTGATTACTGGAGGCTACCTGCTGATGCAACCCTTCGTGATGTTGTCATGGTGGTCCGTGCTGATGAGGCGCATCACCGTGATGTTAACCATTTTGCATCTGTAAGTGTTCTTTGTTATTGAAACGTTATGTGTTGTTATGTGACTGATGAACATTGTCTACTTGTAGGACATTCACTACCAAGGTCGTGAGTTAAAGGAAGCTCCAGCTCCGGTTGGATATCATTGAGTTTATCGATATTTCGTTGAATAAAAAAGAGTTTGTTTCCTCAAGTTTTAAACTTTGTACTCGGCAAAAAAAAAAAAAAAACTTTGTTTAAAACAAAATCGGAAGAGTCTGCCTTTTCTTTGGTCACTTGTATATATAAGACCACCTCTACTACTACTACTAGAGTCCAGAGCCATACTTCGGAACCTACGTCCTTGAACGTTATGCTAAGTACTTATTGAAGGTAAAACTAAAAGCGAGACACCTAAAATCATAATCTACTTCCTTAAGCAAATGCATAGCTTGCATCCTATACGTACATTTTAAAACGTTTACACACTTTTACTTCAATACCATAGCAAATAAAACGACATTTCTGTTTTTTTTCCTGCAAACTAGCTAGAAAAGCTAATTCAAGATGATTACGTATAGTAATTTCTTGTCAAACTGATGTGGAAATACTGAAGTATAGGAAAACTAATGCATGTTTAAGAGTATACATCTTTGTTTTCTTTACCGGGGCCAACCCTCTCAAATATAGTCTCCCCACCCTATGCTCGCAACTCGATCTCCCCGTCCACCACCGTCCTTCCCTGCAGGGATCATGATTGCTAATGTCGATGCTGCTTGGGAGGCAGGATCACGACAATGCGGAATTGGTGGCCTCTTTTCTGGTGAGAATACCGTTAACCTTCCAAACCTTCACGAAACACACACCCATGTATCATCAGCTCTCATGGCCGAAGCCTTAGCTGTCCGTGCTGCGGTAGTCTCCGCCGTTTATTCAAACGTCCGATCCCTGGCAGTTCTCTCTGATTCTCTTTCCCTCATCAAGCTATTGAAGAGTGGTAGTTCTCAGCCTGAACTTTTCGATATCATGTTTGATATCTATCATTACTTGTCTTATTTGATGCCATTTATTTTACCTACATCTCTCGGAACTTTAATGGGGGGCTGATGTCTTGGCTAAATCAGCCCTCTCCTCGGTTGTAATCAACGCCTCTGCTGAGGTGTAAACTCTTTTTAGTAATGTAAGTATGTTTGATCAAAAAAAAAAAACAGTCAAGTATAAGAGAGAAAAACTAGATTTTGACCCGCGCTTTTCAAGCGCGGAATTTTTTTATGATTAAAATTTTATATAATTGGGTTTGTCTTTATTTAAAGTATGTTTAGTATAAATACAATAATCCAAAATTTGTGGTCATGATTGTTTTAATTTAATTTCTAATTTTTATTTTTTTGTTTGTTAAAATATTAAATTTGGTTTTAGCTTTTAGCTTTTAGCTTTTGGTTTTTGGTTTTTGTTTTTTAGTTTTTAATCTTCTATGTTTGTTTTTCAGATTTTGGTTATGGTTTTTAGTTTTTAGTTTTTATAATACTGAGTTAGTTTGAACTGATATTACCAACAAACAAATCTCACATAATCAAACATCTAACTTCAAATTGAAAAGTTGTCGAATTTTAAAAAATAAATTGCAATAATTTATTTTGTAAATAAACAAAAAAAAAAATATAACCCGTGTTTTAAGCTATTGGTTTGGTTTTTAATTTTTAAATTTGAATTTTGTTTTTCTTTACATTTATTTTTTAAATAATCAGTAAATTATTTAATAAAAATAAAACAAACGGTATATTATGATTTCCAAAATCTATTAGTTTCATATAATTAGTAGATTTATATATTTGTTAGGAACTGTTAAGATATGAAATCTATTAGTTTCATATAATTAGTAAATTTTCATAATTCATATTTTGATGATATCTAAACTAT
>JABAYD010014698.1:0-19085 GCA_014822095.1 Diplotaxis tenuifolia
TTGTGGCGAATGTTTCAACCTTCCCACCGCTTTTAGAGTTTTGTCCACTTCCCCGTGGTACTCTCTGGTCTCTGCGCTCGGATGATAATGCAAGTTGAGGAAACGACACCTTCGATTTTGCTAGCCTGTACCGCTTGTCCAAGACCATGACCTGATCCACCATTCACCAATAACAATAAGCAAACTGGGTGTTAAGTCATAGGTCTGAAACCTCATTGACTAAAAGTCTAAAATCCATTTAATTGTTGACAAAAGCCCAATTTTGCTCTTAACCAAGGCCCATTTGATAAATCACAAGTCCAAAACATCTTAATAATTTTCCGAAGGTTGGGTTAATATCATTGCTTACTACCATAAACCTCTTATGGTGAAGATTGGTTCATATGATGGTTGACAATTATTACACTCTTTGGACAGTCAAAAAACGGGTTCTGCCCACCACCAAAGGCACCAACCAACCCGTCAAAACCTAAACCGACGGTAATATCCACCAGTAAAAAAAAATAAATTAAATCCCCCTACAGTAAATAAATAAATAATTTTATAAAACCTTGAAGAAGAAGAACCTTTTTCACATTTTCTCATTATTATTTTTTTCCTCTCTTGCTCATCTCAACGTGTCTGGTTTCTCAGCAATTGTTGATCTACCTTTTCTCTCTACTCCTCCATGGATCTGCTCTTCTCTTCTTCCTGATCTGGATCCACTCCCCCTAGATTACTTCTTGCTTCTTTGTTTCTTGTCGTTATGTTCTAAACTAACTCTCTCTCTCTCTCTCTCTCTTCAAGTGATTGAGATTTTCCACACACTTCCTTCTACTCTCTCTCTGATCTCGCGATTTTAGGGCTTTCTCTAAATGGTGGCGGCGAAGAAGATGAAAGTCCCTTGCTGTTCCGTGTGCCACACGCGGTACAACGAGGACGAGAGAGTCCCTCTCCTGCTCCAATGCGGACACGGCTTCTGCAAAGACTGCTTGTCCAAGATGTTCTCCTCCTCCTCTTCCGACACATCCCTCACCTGTCCCCGCTGCCGCCACGTGTCCGTCGTCGGAAACTCCGTCCAGGGCCTCCGGAAGAACTTCGCTATGCTCGCTCTTATAAGCGGCGGAAACTTCGATTGCGACTACACAGATTCCGATGAAGAAGAAGAAGAAGATTGTTATCCTTCTAGCTCTCGTGGTGGTGATAATAATAAGAGTAGTAGTTCGTGTGGGCCTGTGATTGAGGTTGGAGCTCACCCGGAGATGAAGCTTGTGAAGAGGATTGGGGAAGAGAGTGGTGGAGGAGTTGAGATGTGGGATGGGATTGTTGCGGGGGGTGGAGGGAGGTGCAAGCACCGTGTGGCGGTGAAGAAGATGTGTTTGACGGAGGATATGGATGTGGATTGGATGCAGGGGCAGCTTGAGGGGTTGAGGAAGGCGTCGATGTGGTGTAGGAATGTTTGTAATTTCCATGGGGTTGTGAAGATGGATGGGTCTTTGTGTCTTTTGATGGATAGGTGTTTTGGTTCTGTTCAGTCTGAGATGGAACGTAATGAAGGGAGACTCACTTTAGAGCAGATCTTAAGGTTGTATACTTATTCTTTTACATAAAGTTTCAAACTTTGATCGCCTGTCTCCTAGTTGCAAATTACTAGACTAAACCAGACTTGTTTTTTTTTTTTTTTGTGATTACTGTTATAAATTCTATAGGAAGTGCGCATGTTTACAGATTCTAGTGAAGGCAACTGCTAAGTTAGCTTAGTTTTGGATGTTCTAGTATTGAGCACTCTGATTCTCTTGAAATTAGGAGAAAACATGAAGTAGTTGTCATCTCTCTTTGTCAGATTAGTGAGACTTCATAGTATAACATTTAGTTCACTTGTATATCTTTCTTCCTATTTTCCAATGTTTAAGAAATCGCTAGGCTGCTAGGCTGTTGTGAGGCGGCGCTTTATATGAGATTCTTTGATTAGGCGGGCGCTTTATATGAAATTCTTGATTAGGCGATTTCGTTTAAGTTTGATTTGCCAATAAGAGGCGCTGCCTAGACCCATTTTTAGAACACTGCCAAATAAAATAACAAATGGGTAAATTAATATCTTTGTATTCTCTTCTCATGGTGCTTACTTTTCATTAGTTTCACCTCCAGTAACCAGCCTATGTATTATTTCATTCCTCTTGTCATGATATTATTATTTTTTTGACCAAATGTAGATATGGGGCGGATGTAGCTCGAGGAGTTGCAGAGCTCCATGCAGCAGGTGTTATATGTATGAATATAAAACCTTCTAATCTTCTGTTGGACGCAAGTGGCAACGCTGTGGTTTCTGATTATGGCCTCGCTCCCATCTTGAAGAAGCCAACGTGCCAGTTTGATTCCTCGAAAATCACTCCATACACGGACTGTGTAACACTCAGTCCACACTACACTGCGCCAGAGGCTTGGGGGCCAGTTAAAAAACTATTTTGGGAGGATGCGAGTGGCGTATCACCGGAGTCAGATGCCTGGAGTTTTGGTTGTACGTTGGTTGAGATGTGCACTGGCTCCACACCGTACGTGAAGCCCTTTTCCTTCTGGAGATTATTCACTTGTGTGTTTTGCTTCCGCCATTGTGATATAACTGTCATTTGAATTTTTTTTGCAGGTGGGATGGTCTTAGTAGAGAAGAGATTTTTCAAGCTGTTGTGAAAGCAAGGAAAGTACCACCACAGTATGAACGTATAGTGGGAGTTGGAATTCCAAGAGAACTATGGAAAATGATTGGTGAATGTCTTCAGTTTAAACCGTCGAAAAGACCTACTTTTAATGCAATGCTTGCTACGTTTCTTCGTCATTTACAGGAGATACCACGTAGCCCTTCAGCAAGCCCTGATAAGTAAGAGTTGTCATGAGTCTCTATGATTACGTGTAAATATTGACTCTATTATTATTGCTTCTCAGTAAAGAATTGATATAGCATCAATGCCTAAGATTGTTTGTGTCATTATGTAGTGGGTTTATCAAAGTCTGTGGAGTAAATGTTGTAGAAGAAACTCGCCCCACTAACATGGGGGTCGTACCAGATAACCCTATCAACCTACATCGTGTTGTTTTGGAGGGGGACTCTGAAGGTGTAAGGTTGGTCTCTGATACAATTTTTTAGCTAATCCTTTTGTTTTCGGTAAGCTATAAACAACTTTTTGTCAACTACATCGGTTTCATTTTTGGTTTTGTGAGTAGAAATATACTAGCAAAGGCTGCAACTGGAAGCGGTGGAAGCTCGGTGAGATTCCTATTAGAAGCGCAAAATGCTGACGGTCAATCTGCTCTTCACTTAGCTTGCAGACGTGGCAGTGTCGAACTTGTGGAGGCTATATTGGAGTATGGGGAGGCGAATGTAGATATTGTGGACAAAGATGGGGATCCTCCTCTTGTATTTGCTTTGGCAGCTGGATCTCCACAATGTGTTCATGTTCTCATTAAAAAGGGGGCTAATGTTAGGTCTAGACTGCGGGAAGGATCAGGTCCATCTGTTGCTCATGTTTGTTCGTACCATGGCCAACCTGATTGTATGCGTGTAAGTCTCTGCTCCTGAGGAAGTTATCTATCGCTTTGAAGCTTCCAGTTATCTGAAATATATTGTAATTTAAACTAGTCTTATATCTGTTATCTTGTTAATTGTTTCCCTCGGCTTATTGATACTATTAATAGGAATTGTTGGTAGCTGGAGCTGATCCAAATGCGGTGGATGATGAAGGTGAGACCGTGCTTCATCGAGCTGTTGCCAAGAAATACACAGATTGCGCCATTGTTATATTGGAAAATGGGGGATCTAGATCAATGGCCGTTTCAAATGGAAAGGGCCTGACGTAAGTACATAACTGAATTCTTATATGCTACCTATACGCTTCCATAAGATTTGGCAGTAACTAAGTTACTACCGGGCCTTCAAGAAGCCAGTTCTGATTACAGAAATTGATTATATTTGTTTTTCTATTTTGCATCTGCATTAGAACTTATCTTAGTTAGTAGCATTGTACCTACTAAAGTATGTATGTTACGTTCACCTGATAAGCCATAAGGAGGTGGCTGCTACCGTACTCCTTAAAGTGGTTCATGTTCTTTTTTTCTTAGTAAAACATATTTCATTTGTAAACCTATGTTTCCTTATGCTTTAGATCTTTATACTTTTTTTTTTTTGTTTCAGACCGTTACATATGTGTGTATCAACATGGAATGTTGCTGTTATCAAGCGATGGGTGGAAGTTTCCAGCCCAGAAGAAATTTCTCAGGCAATAAACATCCCAAGTCCAGTTGGCACTGCTCTATGTATGGCTGCTGCTATAAGGAAAGATCATGAAAAGGGTAATGACTTAGAGTATCTTTTGTAGAGTAAATTGCTTCATATAAGTATGACGATTTTTTGTGTTGTCTACTCGAGTCCTTATTATGAATTTCTGGTCTTTTGTGTGTGGACCTCTACGAAGTTTTATCCTAATTGGTTAGACACAATGGTTATTCTATGTAGTAAATCTGAAAGACGAGTTACTCATGTACGAAAGAGGATGTTATTTGAACTTTTTTCCTGCTATCTCTTACAATTGTGTCGACTGGAGTTCGAATATATTGCATGCTATGTCTTTATTCTATTTGTATATCAGTTTACTTAGCATGTATGCTGCTGCAGAAGGTAGAGAGCTAGTCCAATTATTGCTTGCGGCTGGAGCAGATCCAACTGCGCAAGATGCTCAGCATGGGCGAACAGCGTTGCATACTGCTGCTATGGCTAACAACGTGGAACTTGTGAGAGTAAGATACTTTCCTTCCAAGGGCATATTAAAGTTTATGTTTCAAAGTGGGAGAGTAGTATTATGTTTCGTCAGTGTTGATTGATAATCACCATACATTTCGTAAATTGAAGGGTTCAACTCTTTCCCTATCAGTGAAGTAGATAACATATGGTTTGAATCGAACTTGTAGTGGTAGTTTTGAGGGAATTGACGAAGTGTATCTTCAGTGTTGATAGACTTTAGTAAATTTCACTCTTATCTTTCATTTATAGTGTCTTACAGCCAACATATTTTTCTAATTTTATAGGTCATTCTAGATGCTGGTGTGAATGCGAATATCCGGAATGTTCACAATACAATTCCCCTTCACATGGCCCTGGCCAGAGGGGCGAACACCTGTGTTAGCCTACTTCTAGAGTCTGGTTCGGACTGCAACATACAGGTAATATTTTTTTTTCACTTTTTAGTCATAGAGAAGGCTAAGCTAATAATATGCTACTGCTTAAATCTCTAGTCAAGCCGCGTGAGAATGTTGAATTGTTGATACAAATTCAAATAGTTGTTTGGGTCCCGTTTCTTATTGATGTATAGTAACGATCATTTTATACAGATCTAGTTTTCATTAAGTGCTGTTATTACGTTGTCACTTGACTTGTCATCTTCTGTTTTCATTTTATTATTAGGATGATGAAGGAGACAATGCATTCCATATAGCAGCAGATGCAGCAAAGATGATACGTGAAAACCTTGATTGGTTAATTGTGATGCTTAAGAGACCTGATGCTGCTGTGGATGTCAGAAACCACAGGCAAGCACTAATTTGAAGCTATTATATATATTAAATAGTTAGAAAGAAGGGTATACTCATTGCACCACTACGATCTAATTATTGAAAAACAGTGGGAAGACAGTACGTGACTTCTTAGAAGCCCTTCCAAGGGAATGGATTTCAGAGGATCTGATGGAGGCACTTTTGAAAAGGGGAGTTCATCTATCACCTACAATGTGAGGACTTCCTCTGAAATCTTTCTACTGAAAATGCAACTTTACTCAGTTAACTGACGCTGGTTTCAAATTCTCAGCTATGAGATAGGGGATTGGGTGAAGTTCAAAAGAGGCATAACAACACCCTTACATGGATGGCAAGGTGCTAAGCCTAAGAGTGTTGGGTTTGTGCAAACCATTCTTGAGAAGGAGGACATGATTGTCGCATTTTGTTCTGGTGAAGCCCGTGTGCTGGCAAGTGAAGTTGTTAAGTTGATTCCGTTGGACAGGGGCCAGCATGTAAGACTCAGAAATGATGTTAAAGAGCCAAGGTTTGTGAATTTTCTGTGACTTTTAAACGATGCTACAAAAGCTGTTAGAAATTATGGTGTGGTTTAGTTACCGAAGTGATAATTTATATGTTGGTGATTGGTTTTATAATAGGTTTGGTTGGCGTGGCCAATCACGTGATAGTGTTGGTACTGTATTATGTGTTGATGAGGATGGGATCTTACGAGTTGGGTTTCCTGGAGCATCTCGAGGCTGGAAAGCTGATCCTGCTGAAATGGAACGTGTGGAAGAGTTCAAAGTTGGGGACTGGGTCCGTATTCGTCAGAATCTGACTTCAGCAAAACATGGTTTTGGCTCTGTTGTCCCTGGGAGTATGGGGATTGTTTATTGTGTGAGGCCTGATAGTAGCCTCCTCGTGGAGTTGAGTTATCTTCCAAATCCTTGGCACTGTGAACCTGAAGAAGTTGAACCTGCTACTCCCTTTAGGGTAATGTACTCTATTAGATTTATTATAAAACAGTTCTTACTTAATATGAGAAGTTTAGTGCAAAACAATTTCCTTTATATTTTATAGATTGGTGATCGGGTTTGCGTAAAGCGGTCAGTTGCTGAACCTCGATATGCTTGGGGTGGTGAGACACACCACAGTGTTGGCAAGATTAGTGAAATAGAGAATGATGGTCTCCTTATAATTGAAATACCAAACAGACCTATACCGTGGCAGGCAGATCCTTCAGACATGGAAAAGATTGATGATTTTAAGGTAAAACTGGTTTTCTCATGGAGTCACAAGGATGAGGTTTGATTCTTTTAACACCGAGCCTTTGTACTACGAGTAGGTTGGTGACTGGGTTAGAGTGAAGGCGTCAGTTTCTTCTCCGAAATATGGATGGGAAGACATTACTCGAAACAGTATTGGCGTGATGCATAGCTTAGACGAAGATGGTGATGTGGGGATAGCTTTCTGTTTCAGGAGCAAGCCGTTTTCATGTTCGGTGACAGATATAGAAAAGGTTGTACCCTTTCATGTGGGTCAAGAGATCCATATGATACCATCTATAGCCCAACCACGACTTGGATGGTCAAATGAGACTCCAGCAACTATTGGTAAAATTATGAGAATCGACATGGATGGGACTCTGAGTGTAAGTTCCCAAATTGATGGAGCTATCTTCAGCAGTAACTCATAATTGAGGGTTTAATTTTTTTTGTTATCCTGTAGGCACAGGTGACTGGTAGACAGACATTATGGAAGGTCTCACCTGGAGATGCAGAGCTGCTATCAGGTTTTGAAGTGGGTGACTGGGTGCGCTCAAAGCCAAGCCTAGGAAGCAGACCAAGCTATGATTGGTTTAGTGTTGGAAGGGACAGTATTGCCATTGTTCATAGCATACAGGAAGCAGGTTACTTGGAGCTCGCTTGTTGTTTCCGGAAAGGAAGATGGAGTACTCATTACACAGATTTAGAGAAGATCCCATCTTTGAAAGCTGGCCAGTTTGTGCATTTCCAAAAAGGCTTAGCAGAACCAAGATGGGGATGGAGAGGAGCTAAGCCTGATTCTCGAGGCATCATAACAACTGTTCACGCTGATGGAGAGGTAAGAGTTGCCTTCTTTGGATTGCCTGGGTTGTGGAAAGGAGATCCAGCAGATTTGGAAGTGGAGCGTATGTTTGAGGTTGGAGAATGGGTAAGACTTAAAGACGGTGTTCCTAGTTGGAAGTCTATTGGACCAGGAAGTGTTGGTGTAGTCCATGGAGTAGGATATGAGGGAGACGAGTGGGACGGAACCATCTCTGTTTCGTTTTGTGGGGAGCAAGAAAGATGGTCAGGATCCTTCTCACATCTAGAGAAAGCCAAGAAGCTTGTAGCAGGACAAAAAACTCGTGTCAAACTAGCAGTGAAGCAGCCTAGGTTTGGGTGGTCAGGTCATAGCCACGGGAGTGTAGGAACCATAGCAGCCATCGATGCAGATGGTAAGCTAAGGATATACACACCAGCCGGGTCCAAAACATGGATGCTAGACCCATCAGAAGTGGAAACCATAGAAGAAGAGGAGCTCAAGATTGGGGACTGGGTTAGGGTAAAGCCTAGCATCACAACACCTACTTACCAGTGGGGAGAGGTGAACCCGTCAAGCATAGGAGTGATTCACAGAATGGAGGATGGAGATTTATGGGTGTCTTTCTGTTTCCTAGACAGACTATGGCTTTGCAAAGCCGTGGAGATGGAACGTATAAGACCGTTTGGAATTGGAGACAAGGTTAAGATAAAGAACGGTCTGGTTACACCTCGGTGGGGTTGGGGGATGGAGACACATGCAAGTAAAGGACACGTTGTGGGAGTTGATGCAAATGGGAAGTTGAGAATAAAATTTCTCTGGAGAGAAGGGAGGCCATGGATCGGTGATCCTGCTGATATCGTTCTAGATGAACCGTCTGGCTGAATCTCTCTCAGAGTGTATGATTATGTTTTGAATCTGGAAAGATTGATCATTAGGCTGATCTGTGCATTACAAAAGACATAAGAGCTCTCTAAGCACTTATGCAAACATGTAATCTATCTGTCACTTGTCTCTCTCTGATGATGATTTATTAAATACTTTTGTTAATAAAGTTAAAACTATAGAGTGGTAGGAGATATGTAGGAGTTGTATCATCTATTATCTTTCTTTTTTTTGTTTGTTGTTTGTATAAAATAATGAATTATGTACGGACATCTTTCTTCAGTATTATACAGTGGTATGATGATTTTTTTTTGGTTTGTTGTTTGTCAATTTCTAAAGCATATTGTGTCAGGAGAAGCGAGAACCTGCTACACACTGTTCAGAGCTTTTCAAATGAATTCATCCTCCACATTGTCGATAGAAAATCCAGAGCAGTACAACTAAGACTGATTAATGTCTGTGATATATAGTTCGGTTAAAGTGAATTCACTGAACCGGGATCGAATTTTTAACTGAGGGACGATTTTCTAATTGAAACAATTTCACTAAGCATTACAATCTACATTCCCTGGTTTTACACAATCCAAACACAACTAGTTAGAGATCATTAACAAATGAGCTTCGTCCTTCTCTTACACAAGTTTTACAATCGAGAAGAATTTAAAAAGATAAAAATGGCAAGTCCCAGTACATATACTGCCTCTTCACTGATTTGCGTCATACCTACAAAACTTAATAGCCCCATATAGTACCACTTTGATCACAAGGACCTAAACAAAGCAACACCGGTATGGTTTCAATGCAATTTGACTGAAGACTTCAATCGTCACCTGGAGAATTATCAATCACCATCTTCATGGATTCCTCTTTGTCTTCTTGTTCAGCCTCTGTGGGCTCACATTGCTTGTTTGATGCATTTTCAGATTCTTGTTCCACATCCATAGGCTTATCATCGTCTAAGTGAATCCGAAGTTGATCATCCTCATTTTTCTCACAGGTGTCTAAATCTCCATCCTGGTTGGTAGACTTAGGTTCAGAGATTTTGCTCTCTGGCGGTACAGATCTTGACGTGCCAGTGACTTCCTCTAGACCTGGCTTTGGATCTTCTTCAGGAGGTGGCTCGGAGGAAGATGGTTCTGTGATGTTTGGGTTATGATGTGGTAAACTGGCTTGAGAGGACCCTGAAGTTTCACCTGATGGAGGCAAAGGAGGAGTTGGTGGATGGCCTTGAGAGCTGCTTTCCACGACATTGTGTCTGCTACTAGCAATTTCTGTAGTCATTTGGCTTGATGGACGTGATTTACGTTTCTTTTTCTTCCGCAGACTGTGTCTTGGATCTCTGGGAGCAGGAGGAGGTGGCTCTGGTATCACAAACGGTGGAATGGTGGTCGAATCTTTACCGTATAAGACGCGCACTGATTGAGCTATAGCTGACACGGTTGGAGGTAAAGTGGGTGGTTCAGGTGACTTCGCAGCGGGAGGAACAGTCACAACATCCCGTAACCAATGAGGCAGCTTGTTCTCTGAAGAGCTACTACATCCCAATACCTCTTTCTCAATCGGATTTGAGATATTCAATACTCGGTTTGGGTTGAGGAGAGGTTGATTGGCTGATCTTCCTAAGAACACATTGTTGCTTGAATCAAGCATTGGAGGTAACTGCATATCTAGAAACAAAGGTAGTTTCCCGCGCTTAATGGCATCCCGCTTCTCTTCAGTTCTCTGTAAGGAGCTTAAACTATCCAAACCCAACGAACCTACGTTTCCCATTCCAAGAGAGTTGAGTGGAAAAGGCTTATCACTGGGAATATTAGTTGATCGTTCAGATGGTCCAGCAGAAGAAGGATCACCAAAAAGATCCATATGAGGAAAAGGCTGACTTCGTAATCCCAAGTGATCTGAGGGTTCAAATAACGGAAGGGTGGATGCTAGATCGTTGAATCCGAGCTTTATGTCTGTGAGGTGGGACTGGGACCTTGGAGGAGTAGCATATTTAGTACCATGTAAAGCCCGATTCATTATACCTTGAGGAAGACCAGGAAACAAGGGAGCTTTGGTGGATTTATCTGTCCTGCTTGTTGATTTTGATGGAAGAGAAGAAAGACTATCCAAGAATTTACGCTGCTCTTCTTCCCACCTCGCTGCCAAGTACTCTGGAGATTTGAATTTGGAAAATTTTATCCTTGGATCTCTAAGAATTGTCTCCCAGTTTCCATACCCATGTCTGCGAATCCCAATCCAGAGAGAATCTAGTTCATCCTCGGACCATGCATCTACTCTTGTTTTCTTTTTCTGCAAGTTCCCAAGTCCAGAGCCTGTTCTCAACATTATGTTCTCAAGAACTTTCCGATGGTTCTCTGGAATAGATGAAAGAGCTGATGAAAACTGATCCAAACCCATGGGTGGTAACTCATCTTGTTGGCCGAACACAGGTGGCTCCACAGGAGGGACTTTCATATTTGGTAAAAACGGCATTGGTGGCATGGAAAATAGGTCTTGCATAGAATGACCACTACCTTCAAATCTTTTCCTCAGCGAAAGATTGGCCATGATTTCCTGATGCGAAGTTCCCATGTTTCTCTGCTGAAATGGAAATCGAGGAAGCAGCTTATCATCAAATGCTAGGTTAAGTAGCGGAAACTTCTCCTGGAACTCAGCCAAAGCAGCACCAGAACTTCGGGGACGCTCAAAATCGCCTGACGGAGGAAACTGCAATGTGCATATAAACACAGATATAAGGATACGTTTGCGTATGCGCATGGGAATGTGTTAGAAGGGAAAGAAGAGAGAGAAAATACCGGACGAACTGGAAGCCAACCATCCATATTACTAAGATGCTGCTGAGAAGGTTCTTCCTTTACATTATGTGGTTTTAGTTTACCCATAGAAGGCTCCTGGTTGTTTGCTTCCCTCTCAGCCGAGACCGATGTATGGAGAAGACTGAAAGGAAAATGAGGTTCTGTTATGGTCCTGTTCTGTCTACTACTTGGACGGGAACAATTTCTCTGGGAGGGTTCTGGTTGCGTTAAATTAGGAGCATATAGTCCAAGAACTGGCAGGTTATTTGGGGGTAAACATGGCGGACATTCTGCGCCATGATAATGTCGACTTGGAAGATCTGGTGTAGGATCTGAAGAACCGTCTGGCCTTAGCGATCTGGCTTTTCTTTTCTGTGCATCACATTGTTGGCTATCGTCCAAGTCCATCATTATAGGGCTTTCTTCGTCCTGATTAGCTGCTTCAGTTACTTGATCCACATTGCCAATAGGAATTGAATCTTCAACAACATTCCTATTTGCAAGCCGATGTTTTTGCCTTTCTCGGAGCTTTGTGCTGTTTTGCAGAAAACAAAGATACTGTTATTGCAGATTTTGAAAAAGAGCTGCAGACTTCACTTCAGTAGCAACTTAAGATGACAATCCAAATATTTCCTAAGAAAATTATACACAAATTGATACTGCTACAGGATCGTATTTTATCTTCTCATCAGGAGAAATCACAATCATTAGTTTATGCAAAAAGAAATATTTGGAAAAGAGACGAGACATGATTTTATATAAAACTAGCAAACGGAGCAAAAATTTACAACTTCACTATTATCAGCCTAGCAATGTCGAACAATAGAACTTAAACTTACAACTTGTCTTTAAGGGCTCGGCCTGCAGGTGTATATTCCTTTTTAAGTTCTGGTTCTTTCTCATCTTCACCGCCATCCTTCAAGATAGGAAAACTGTTAACTGACATGGCAAAGGTATACATTCATAGCGACATAAAGATGCTTGGGTGTAGAGTAAAACCGTTACTTCAGTTACAGCTCCACTGGTATGTGGGGCATATGCTTCCCTGTATGAAACAGCTTTTCTCAAACGTTTTCCTCTACCAAGCGTTGCTTCTTCCTCGCTCTGATATCTCTTCCATCTACAAGTACAATTGTCCATATGAAAATCAGCAAACAAGTAAAAATAAGTAGTGAAAGCAACATACACCGCTAATATCGTTTGAAGCAAATAAGTAGCTGAACTAAGAATAAAAGGAAAGTCGAACCTCATACGCAGAAGCCTGTCCCAGTCATTTTCTTTCGTAAAACTAACATCATCATCTTTCCTTTCTGAACTATGTTCATCGGTATCATCAGCCACCAGAGCAGGTGATTCAACTCCAACTTGTTCTTCAGCTGTTTCCTCATTCCATTCCACAGGCTGTTTAAGAAGAAATATATAAACCATCGACAAGGGAAGAAATATAGCTATCATTTTAGACAAAAAAAAAACATAATGAAGAAAATATTCTTCAGGTAAAACAATGGTCATTTCAGTAAATCCAGTAGGGCCAGTTTTACTGTTTCTATTTAATCAGCTAAGCTTTCCGATCTGAGCACAAAATAAAAAAGAATCTTGCATCTGGAAACAATATTATAACACTGCATATCAGCATGTCATTTAGAAAGACAAAACATGATTACTTACCTTAACGGAGCCGAGCATATCATTCTCCAACTCGGTATCAGCGCCATCTGTGGAGGGTGATTGAACATTTGTCCGATCAAGCAGCTTCATTATTGCAGTATCGTCCCAAACAATCTTCCCATTTCCATCTGTACATTTGTCTTGGTAAACATCTCCGAGGCCACCACCTTTTTTCCGGCTCTTACTTTCTAAATCCATGATTACGTCAACGTTGCCATTACTCTCAGATGTATCTTTCTTGTTCGCACCAGCAGAGTCACTGAAAAGTTCTTCAGTCCCCCAGCGCAGGATATCTTCAAATTCCTTCTGAGATCCGGACTTGTTTACAAATAGCTGATCGAGCATCAACTTCTTCTTGGCCAGCTGCAGAATACGCTCTTCTACACTGGCACGGACGACAAGTCTATATACTAAAAGTCGTTTGGACTGTCCAATTCGATGAGCTCTATTCATGGCTTGAATATCAGCATGGGGGTTGAAATCAGAGTCGTAGATAATGACAGTATCAGCCGACGCCAGATTGATGCCAAGACCACATGCACGTGTAGATAACAGGAAAACAAACCGGTTTTTGTCTTGGTTGAAACGTGCTATAGCTGCTTGACGATCAGAAACAGCAACAGAACCATCCACCCTTTCAAATGTTCTAGGCCCAAATTCTACATTCAAGTAGTCCTCCAAAATGTCTAAAAGCTTTGTCATCTGTGAAAATATCAGAACTCTATGGCCTTCCTTGTGTAGCACCTTGAGCATGGAGTGCAATAGAGTCAACTTGGCTGATGCTTTTATTCTCATATCATGTAGAAACTCCAAAGACCCAGACTCAGGCTCAGTGCCTGGTATGAGATATGGGTGATTGCACACCTTTCTCAACTGCATCACTATGTTCAGCATTGATTGTTGTGCTACTCCTTTCCCGATGTTTCGTAATATCTGATAGTTCTTAGTTAACATTGCACGATAATATTCAGCTTGGATTGATGTCAACTCAACAGGGACCATCCTCTCTGTCTTCGGAGGAATATTCTGCATGGCATCTTTTTTAAGCCGGCGAAGCATATGAGGAGCAACAAGTTTCTTCAGTTCCTCTACTTTCTCAGCACTTGTCAGATCATGGAACTTCTCCTCAAAAGAAGACAAAGAAGGGAATGAAGATGGTTGCAAGAAGTTGAGCAGATTATACATCTCACCAATGTTATTTTGGAGAGGGGTTCCAGTCAAAAGTACTCGGTGTTGAAAAGAGAATGTGTTGAGCAAGCTAAAGAGCTTACTTTCTGAGTTCTTAAGACGATGCCCTTCATCAACCACAAGAACTTCCCATGGAACTCCACGTAAATGAGAGGAGTCGGCCAGAACCATTTCATAAGTAGTTAAAAGGACATTAAATTTGTAGGGCGTCATCTTCTTGGTCGTCCCAGTAGAACTCTTAGCATGCCACTCATATTCTCGAATTATGGCTCTTGCTTTTGCGCCTCCGTGATATTCCACAACATTAAGCAGTGGAGCCCAAAGAGAAAACTCTGATAGCCAGTTCGGCATTGTTGAAAGTGGAACCAAAACCAAAGAAGGTCTTGCAACTCCAAATTCAAAATAAAGTGAGGAGAGAAACGCACTGGCAGACACTGTTTTTCCAAGCCCCATCTCGTCAGCAAGTATTACATTTTTCGATTTATGCCAGCATCTACGCAACCAATTCAAGGCCTCAAGCTGATGGGGAAACAACGCGCCCCCTCTAAGCTCTGAAGGTTGTTCTGTGAGGGTAATGACTTCATTTTGCTGACCTTCACCTCTTTCCCTTGGGGAAATACCCTTAGTGATATGCCTTTCCAATGTTTTCTGCTCATACTTCCGAAAGAGATCTATCAAATGGGGTGATTTCTTAAGAATAGGCTCCTCCAAGCTCTCCCACGTGCATTCATCATAAGCTAGACCAGTCCATTTTACATAAGCTTCTTCGTTATCTCCTGAATTCCGAAGAGCAATTATTCTCTGAGGCTGTTTCCATTTATCTTCACAGATATTTATTACAGCTGTTCCGTATTTTGATTTGTAGTTTTCCAGTTTTCTTCTAGCAAGACCTTTGAGGTCCGCCTCCGAAATCCAACTGTTGTGGATATTAGATTTTCCCACCCATTTAACAAGAAACTCATATGATATAGTCTCTCCAATAACATCTGCAGCAACAGGCTCCCCAACTTCTTCCCCTGCCACAGGGAATTTCCCCCCTGTTTCGTGATGTGCATCAACAGAGACAGGTGTTTCATTAGCTTTTATATTTTCATCCTCCACATGTTTATTCAATGCGGCACTAGAACTGTCTTCTGAACCCGTATCTTCTTTCTCCTCAACCAAACTCTCAGTACCTACAGCAGGTTCATCCATATCTCTATCCTTCACACGTGAAGCCCTGGAATCTTTTCCTGTTTCAGAAGATGAATCTGCTCTGTCCTCGGCAACCACTAATTCAGCATTTGTATCTTGCACTGTGCTATCTTGCTGGGCATCAGCTTGTAAATTATCAGAACGCAATTCATCTGAAAGAGTACCATACGGCGAGGTTTCATTAGGATCTTGGATTCGGCATCCCAAAACACGATCCACCTGACAGGAACCACAAACAAAAGGGAAATCAAATGTTACCAAGCATGAGCAACACATATATTACTAACCAAGCAGGAAAGAAGGCACGTAATCAATGACAGGTCCGAAGGGAAGGACTATTACCTGTAGGTTTGCGGGAGGAATAGAGGTTGTGTCATCCAAATAACTAGAAGATTTCTCTCTGTCACGTATTGCACGACGGTCCTCCTTGGAAAGCTTCTGCATTATTGACATTTGCAAATATAAATGGTTAAGAACATACACTAAATGAGACAGATGATACAAGATCAACTGCGAAGAACAATGTAGCAAATAAGACAATTACACAAGGTCGGCAATCTTCAGGACAGAACAGGAACATTATATGCAGTATTGACCTAAGAGTCTTTACATTAATGCAGAAGATACTCAACATTAAATATAGACTGTCAGGCAGCAATTCTGAATTTGTAAACTCTAGTAACGATATCTGATATATGATCCCTACATTTTTGGTATCTTCTATGCTAGAACAACTTAAGCCGAAGGCGTGTATGCAACATTATAAGGCTTCGTACATTCCCCAATATAAACACAGTAAGACTATCTACAAAACCTATGATGGTTAGGAAAACATACCTTCACTTTCTCTGGTATTTCCACCTTGGACTGAGTTTCGGACAAAGATTTTAAAGTCACCCGATTTTTCTTTTTCTTCTTTCTCGAAGACTCCGATGTTTTGGTTTTAGGAGAACTAACTTTGGACAAACTTTTCTTTGTACGTTTCTTGACAGCCTTGCACCTTTTAAGAGGTTCCCCATCATCATTAGGTTCACGCTTCCGTTTTTTCCTTTTACCTTTTCCAGACTCTGTTTCAACAATCGTCTTGTTTTCCACCATCTCACTACAAGCATGTTCCAATCTTTTCACGGGTGCTTCGTGACCTTTTCCGGTATTTGATAATTTAGATTTGAAGAGATCGTCGCAAGAAGGCTGATCTGCAGTGGGTATGACAGGTGAATCAGGTCGATCATCCGCAGATGCATGAACAAGCTCAGCAGAAAATCCATCCATCACTTGCTTTCCAATGGATTTGCCCTCCTCAGCCGAAACAGATATCCCTTTCTCCGGAGATTGTTCTCTAGAAACCAGAGAACTGCAATTGATCTGTGAATCTCTCTCACATTTTGGTCTGGCTTGTGAATTTCTTTTCGAGGTTTTTGTTCTTGCTCGCTTTGCAATGGCATCTAGACGAGTGGCAGGCTTTAACGCACCGCTGTCTTGGGAACACTTAGGGCAGATCCACTTGCCATTTGGAATCCGCTAGAGGGAAGAGATAAGGAGTAAGATATGTTTTCCCAAAAGGACATATGTACAAAAGGAATATTGATTTACCTTAAGAGGAGGAGTGAGGCATTCGGTATGATAGGTTCGAGGACAACTATCACAGCACAGTAGATCACCACCAAGGTCACAGATCACACATTCAAAATAATTCTGTAACACAACAAGCATATATAAATACCGAGAAAAACTTTGAAACAAAACACTAGTAAAGGAAATTGAGTTTACCCCGTCATGTCCCTTCCTTTTAGAAGAGGTCAGTTCAGGAGTCAAATCAGTGCCAAGCTGATGATTAGTTAGCTTATCGGAAGAAGCGATCAATCAATTCACTGCCTGAACCTGCCATTATCTACTTCTGGTTTCATAGCATCTGAGCACTTCATGTATAAATCACACACCTACAGAAGTAACCAGCAAATACTGGTCTCCAAAGAACTTTGCTTCCACGCTATAACTACAAAGGAAAGGTAAATGTTAATTTTTTTTTGTTCAACAGGTAAATGTTAATCTAAGATCAAGAATCAGATTAAAACAGAGTAACACTAAAAATCAGTATAGGAAATGAAGAACTGGACTGTTTCATGATTCAAACAGAACCAAAAAAAAAGCTAATGAATTAAATAAGATACCGAGTAAAAGTGTAACGGTAACATATAGTTCATCTAATGTATTTAATTTAAGGATGAAACACAAACCTATAGTAACTAATCTAAACATGATCACATAAACGATTTGATCCCTCACTCCCAGTGAATAACTTCTCATTATCTAAAAAAAACTTAAATACATTCCTCTACTTAACCTTAACCAAACCACAAAAATGGCAAATCACATTAAACCACAAATCATAGATGAACCAAACCAGGCGCACGATCATTGTACAACACACATTGGCACTAACCATAATCAGCTTCATTGATGATAAACCCCAATTAAACCATAACATTAACCGCAAAATCAAAATCGAGAATCATGGAATTTGAAATCAACGACAAGGAGAAAAGAGCTCACAAATCTCAAATCGGAGCTTAAGGTCCGGTGATCAAAGGAGGAGAAATCAAATGAAGGAAGCTAGGGATTGAAGGGGGGGGGGCTTCTAGGGCACGGCCTCGAGAGAGAGAGAAGCTGCGATACGAAAGGAAAGAGATAGAGACGCGACACGCGAAACAATAAAAATAAATAAAGAGAGAAAGTCTAGAGAGAGAGAGAGAAGAAGGGGGGGGGGCATATGATTCGGATTCGCCGGGGTCATAGGGGAACGGACTCTGACATGGCACGCACCTCTCACGAGACACTACCGGAGACCTCTCAGACTCTATTTGCACGCCACGTGTCCCTCTCTCACCAAACAATCAACAACTTTTTTTCCCTTTTCCTTTTTGCTTTCTTCCTTCGTTTTGGTGTGACGGTCGAAGAGAGGATCTCAGAACCAGCCATGGGATTGGGATCTTTCCTTTACTTTTTTTCTTTCAAAGTCGTTCCTTCACTGGAGATCCTCAGTTTCTACTTTTAATAGTTTTACCTTGTTTATAGTTAAATTCGTTTTTTTTTTTAAGATACGACAAGCTTTATCTTTAATTTATTTGATTAAAATTTGCTCTTTAGTTAAATAAAGTTCGAAATTAAATCTTCGGTTTATAAATACGCCGCCGAAAACCATTCTGTTTTCTCTCTTCTCCTGAGACTTTAGAAATTGACACCTAGACACACCAACCAACTCTCGGCCAGTCTCCACAAATAATATAGGAGATATCTAAAACGACATACTACTAAACATCTTAAAATGTGAAAAATACCACAGTATTGTGAGATAACAAGTCCCACATTGGAAGTTAGACAAAGAAAAAGTCTAATATATAAGAAGATGTCTAACTCTAATAGTACGATGCCTTTTGGAAAAGAACCCAAAAGTAAATCCATGCGGGCTTGTCTATTAGGCCCAAAGTGGACAATATCGTACTAATAAGATAAGATACAGTTGGACATGGACGTTTACAATTGGTATCAGAGCGGTTTGACGAAAATCTGCAAGAAGACCAGAATACCCTCAAGATGAATGGAAAGGGATCCTTCAAGTAAGAGAAGGAGGTCGTGGCAGAAACTGTCAGAAGATCATGGAACCTGTGATGTTGTGGGAAGACATTCTCAAAGAAAACCCTGCGATTACTGGTACAAGGTGGTGCCGAAGATGATTCGCTAAAAGGATAAACACATGAGATGAATGTGGTC
>JABAYD010014706.1:0-15230 GCA_014822095.1 Diplotaxis tenuifolia
CCTAGGACGTTTTTCGCAGTTTCTGGGAGAGCAAGTTTTATTTTTTCGAAAAAGTTCTCGGACAACGTCTATTGTCAAACCCATACGTGCATACGTGCTGAGATTTCTCCAACTCGGTAATAAGAAAATTTTACGGGGTTTGATAGATTTTATCGTTGCCCTTTCTGTTTATATAGATAAATCATGAGCTTGTTGTGGTGCTCTTCCTGTGGCGAAAAGTCGCGACTAGGTTTTCGATCTTGTCAAACTCTATGGTGTTTGTGGAAAACTTAGCCATAATAGCAGTCAGTGCTGTGTGTTTGACTTTAAGAATTCCAGATATCGTTTCGTACCCACCCCCCTCCTTCTAGCGCCAAACTGTGGTAACTAAAATTCGCACTATCGATTTTCATATAAATTAGGAAATTTACGAAAACCCTAATTTTCCAGAGCTCCTGGATCTCTGCGAAAACCACCGACAAGTAACCGAAAAGGTGCGGAAAATATAGAAGTATAATAAAACAAATTTATAGGAGAAAATTTGATCGTTACTTCGAATGACGCATAGAGTAAATCCAAAGTAGGTTCGCGAGCACAACCATCCATGTCAAGAGAAACCTATGTTAGCCGCAGCTCGCTTAGCAATAGAAAAGACAAAAAAAGTTTAAAGGATTTGGGATTGGACCTTATGAAAGGCTGTCTATTTACCCCTCTCGAGAATCAAGAAATCAAACGGCCTGGACGAGTTCGTCTAGTATTTGCGTGCCAGACATAGAAACCGAGCTTGTTGAGAATAAAGCTTAGGGTTTCTAAGTGTAGAGAGCTCTGAGTCTCAAAGAGCTGTGCTCACATTTTGCCTCTCACTTAGGACTCCTTATATACTCCCCCATAGGTCGGTTTATTATTTTACCATTCTGCCCTTAAGCCAACATAGCTCAAAAATTGAGACATTCCATTTTTCCAATCTTCATGATTATCTTTGGAAACTTGATATTTATCTGTGGAAAGTTTATATTTATATTTTCTTGTCAACCAAGTCTAAACAGCAATAGTTTTTAGGCCTCTGTGGGTCGTCTTTCGATTCAAAACGTTTATTACGGTTTCTTAGATAAAACAAACTTTCTGCGGTTTTTATCGTAAAGTTTGAATAGTGACTCCGATCGATAAAGAACAAAGAGTGGTTAATCCGTGGCCTACAGAAGATAGCATTAACGAGTAGCGAGAATGCATGGATTCTTGTCTTATCGATGTTTGGGAGAGTTTGGTGGCTACATAGAAAATGAGCTTGATGCGTGCTTAATCGCTACGTAGCGACCGAGCTTGATGAATGCTCGGTTGCACGTAGTGACCGAGCTTGATGCGTGCTTGGTCTCTACGTAGCGACTGCACTTGATGCGTGCTCGGTTGCTACGTATTGACCGAGCTTGATGCGTGCTTGGTTGACGGTTACAATGTAGCGACCGAGCTTGATGCGTGTCGGTCGCTACGTTGTGATCTATAGCGACCGAGCTTGATGCGTGCTCGGTCGCTACGTAGTGACCTAGCTTGATGCGTGCTCGGTCGGTACATAGCGATCGAGCTATATGCGCGTTCAGTCGCTACGTATCGATCGAGCTTGATGCATACTTGGTCACTATGTAGCGACCTAGCTTAATGCGTACTTGTTCAAGAACTAGAAAATCCTTTTGATGAGCACTTCCTCTCTTTTTATATCGTACGAGGTCTTTTTTAGTTCTTTCGCACTTGGATACGAGTTTTTCGTCATTTCGTACCTCCGTAGAAAGTCTATAGTTTTTCATATAATTTTTCTAGGACTTTTAGCAATTGATTCTGCCGTGACCGATTTTGACCCCAACAGTTGCCCCCCCCCCAGCTTGTTTGAAACGTGAGCATCTAGCGTGAGGTTTTAGCAAGGGGTTAGACAATTTTAGGTAAGTTATGTGGAATTAATGGTTGAAAAAGTCCGTTGAAAGTCAGTTTAGAACTATTGGAAGTTTGATGTGATCAGCAACAAACTTAAATGGTAGATGTTATCGTTCTTTGGACCTTCGGCGAAGGATACGTATCTTAAGAAGTTTTGTATGTTCTATAGTCGTGGATGGACTGTTTGGTCTTCCAAGAAGGTGATTTTATCGAGGAAGGCATTTTTGTCGAAAAACTATTCTTCATGCGTCTACGACGTCTTGGGATGCCGAAGATTGGTTATTCTTTCGTATGCCGTGTTTCGTGTTTGAAATTTTTGCGGGCTTGAAGATGTTTTGTGGTGTTGCAAGGGTTTTGTTTTAACCCTGTGTTTGCGGACATTCGCACCCAAAACTTCCGTTCATGTTTGGATGTTAGGACCGAGGGGTGTAAATTTTTTGTATGAGGAAACACTTTTCTTCATTGCGCTTTGTGAAGAATCCGCCCTCCGAGATTTATTTCTCGTATTTTTTAGGATGTTTCGTATAGCTATAGGAGTTTTGTTACGAAGAATTTTATCGTATGGATTCCGATTATGTGTTACATGTTTACTATTGTCTTAACTGTCACTTGGTAGTTTTAGACTAATCGCGGATTGTTGTTTAGCCGTTAAGAGATCAAACAAAGCAGTGGTTGCTCAAATGTTTGGACTTGGCATGAAGCCGTGTCGTCAAGGATGTTTCTGCCAAAGGATTAGAATATGACACTTTCGTGCTATCAATAAGGTCGAGTCGGTTAGAATCGTCCTAAAATTGGATGATGTAATAAAGTTCTGTTTCGAAGGGAAGGCATAGTAGGACGAAGGCTGAACGGAGTTTATCGAGATTGATAGGCCTTGTGTGCCCATGGTTGTAGAAATGTATTTCTACTTTAGGTTTAATTTATATGATGAATTCGTATAATGTTTCATTTATTAGTATGAAAGTTGTTTACTTTTTATCCGAGGGAGACAAAGCAGAAGTAGCTCGATGCAGAGCTCGTGCGGAGTCAGTTGCGGGGTGATTTCCTGTTCAAATGTGACCAAGGGGAATAAGTGCAGATGCTAGTGAGCCGCAGAGCTAAAGAATGGGATCTTTCAGATCGCGGTGCGAGGAAATAGAGTTTAGATTGGTCCTCCGATGTCAGACCATACAACTTGGTTTTTCCAATAAGGAAAGTGCTTTTCGTAAAACCTGTTGAATTTACTTTCGAAAGTTACTTCGTATGACATTATTTGACTATACGAAGGATTTTCTGCGTAAACAACGGGCGACTGATTTAGTAAATTGACGCGATGTATGAAGATATCAAAATAACGATATTTCCGCATATTTTTGAGAAAATGATCCCGCTTTGGTTTAGATTTTTCGGTGAAAGTTTCTTTGAGTCATTGGTGGAGTTTTCCTGAAATTTATTTCACAGGAGTCTAGCCACGAAACATTTTCGTGGGTTTTTTAAGCGGAATGAATCCGTTAACCAGCGATAGGATCAGTTGGCTAGCAGGGAGAACGTGTTCCCTGTTGCTGCTACTTGTGTTTTTGATTTTTCTTTGTCGCAAATGTTTTTGATATCAATCTGTGACTCACTTGGTTCAACGGAAAATGTAAGCAATGCTTTGATTCCTAACGATTTCTCGTATAAATTTTCGATTTTTATACGAAACTTGTTTTATCATGTTGGACAAGATCTTTATGATTTTGGCAAATCATCGAGTTTCACTCTGAAGTTTGGTAGAGGTTTTCTAAATGCATAATTGCAACGAGAGATGCTGTATCATCCTCGAGATTATTTCCCAGATGGTTTGGATCAATTCCTAGCGTTTAGACAAATCTTAGATTGTCGTTTGCTTTTAGGATGATTTTGACGAGGCATCGCATTGTCAGAATATTTTCCGCATATTTCTATAAGAGTTTGCTTTGTCGAATGTTTTTTTATTGATGCGAGGAAAAATGTTGTTGAAGTATGGGATCATATACGAGTATAGTATACGCACCTACTCCCTCTTTTCTTTTTTACGAAAGAAAATGGATAAACTATTCTTTCGAAGAGTTGTGTACGTTTTTTGTTCTTTCGAGGATTGGGAAGATCCACAATCTGGTCAATTCTGAAGACGACGCTGGATAGATGACGACTTGTTATATATCGGTTTTAAGAAAATTTATTGGAATGAGTCGGTTTTAAGACGACGTTTGTATCTCTAATTATTTCTTTCTTTAGGAAGCGAGATGGGTACACTTGACTGCATGGCGATTGTTTCTTGGTTGTAGAAGAGATTAGAACGACAGTCTTTGCGGATTGAACGTTCCGGCAATTGTGCCAAATTTGATCTCACTCAAATTACCCAAGAGAGTGAATATTCTCTCAAATAAGAGGTTTAGCTGTAGTACTTAGGGATCAAATCACGTGGAGCTAAGGAACCAATTAAATCTAATTAAATATATAAATTTACGTTGGTTTAATTGTTTTAAAATAAATTGCAGATTGAATATCCTAATTGAGCAAGGCAATTGCTCTGCTAAAATGATTGATCTTTTGATCTTAACTGAAAGGAGTTAGGCGCTAAACAGTTGTTTGCATGATATTAAAGAGCTCAACTACTTAACAACACATTCATTCAGCTTTTGACCTTACTGAATATATCTATTGACTAGATCTATTGACTAAAACAAATGATGTTTCATCTGATCAATAGCAGTGTCGATTGATTATTCTATAGGAATATCGATCGATATACCTTTCGTTACGTCGATCCATAAGGCTTTAGTAACATCGATCAACGCTGTGATAACCCGCCCTTCGAGATAAAATGGTCGAGATAGTAAAAGTCAAAATCAGGAGACAAGCTTTTGAGAATCTAAGTGTCTCAAGGAATGTTTAGTTTTGATCATATTAAACTTAAAATGGTTTAAAGAAAACAGAAGTTGGTCGAGCATCTACTTTGTGGTCGAATCGCGGGCGATAAAGATCGATCGAGAAGTTTTGAAGTACGAGGTGGTCAAGGAATTGATCATGAATGAATCCTGAGTCAAATATTCCACTCAACAAAGGGTGGGAAGTAATCAGGATGGGAAGCAAGCATGACGGGACAAAAGCATGACAGGAAAACCCAAAGTTGGCCAAAAACCCTAATTTCAATATATGGAATTTTTCGGAGTAGCCGGAGGCTCTAGAGTTAATTATAATTATTAAGACCATCAGAACGGGAGCGGAAAAAAATTAAGGATTCATTGCGTGCCGAAAATATACCGGAAGGGTCAGAATCGCGCAAATGGACCAAGAAACTCGAGGTGGCTTGATCTAAGGGATAAGAACGTGATGTCAACCATCCAATGATCTTAGTGTCTCCAGAAGCTCGAGGTGTCGCCGTGCATGGAAACAAGATATGCTGATTGTCACACATAAGCACGAGGTGTAGCCGCTTCTGCAACCGAAGCATGATGATTGACATGTGTGAACCGTATGTCACGTTGCATGAAGTGTGGGATCGTGGCTTTACATGTGGGATGATTTGTATCAACCTGCATGATACTGAGACAATCATCCAGCTACGCATGCGACCTAAAGAATGCGGGCCGATACACAGGCGGCTCGTGTGGTCTCTCCTCATTGGCCAGCAACTTCTACAAATACCCAACACCCCCTGCTCGTTTTCATTCATTCCAGACACAACAAATGCAATTAAAACGTGGGTTAGAGAGAGAGAGAGAGAGAGAGAGAGAGAAGTAGAAAAAGAAAGTAAGAGATTCCGATTTTTTTGAGAGTTTTAGAGAGTTTTCGAGATCAATTTCTCTACTAATTTCAAGCCAGCGCCTAAGGAAGGTTATGTCCAAGTGAAATTCAATAAAGTGAAGATCAATTCAGATGGGAAGCAATTCAACATGGTGAGAGAGAGAGTAGTCATTTCCGAGGACCGATACTCCAACGAGAAGCCAAGTTATGTCCAATCGATGATTCTCTACGATTGTGACGCGGAAGCTCTGCCCAAATCAATCCGTCCACTTCATTCATATTCATTGGTGATCAAGTGAAGGTGATGTCTAATAACAGATCAGTTCCACGGTTCAGTTCAGTACGATACTTCACTCATAAGTCGTAAAGATTGTCCATCAGCTACGGAAGGTTCTGTCCAAGCCAAGATCAGTTCAGTCAAGTCCTTTATCAGAGGAGATTCTGTCCAGATCAGTCCATTCAGTCTGTTCAAGTCATCCATTGGGTATTGGCTAAGTCTTCTCCGATCAACCAGCTGCTTCTCGCCTAGTACACTGTGTGTTGGTTTCCGTGAATTCCACTTGGAATTTAGGATAGATTGAGTCTGCATATAGAATTGAATGATCCCGCTACATAATGGTAGAGTCCATAAGTTTATTTTATTTATTAGAACCGGACACAGTTTAGCACGGGCTAAGCTGAGATTAAATGGAACTAAGACTAAGTTAATAACGTGACCAGGACTAGGGCTAGGATGCATCATGTTTTATATTATTGCGTGTTGATATGGTTGATTGTAGATGCTCGTTATCTTTAAAGATAGATTCGTAGCAGGAGGCCGAACTATCTGGGTAACGGTTTGATTGAGTTGATTGCTTGTTTAATTAATCTTGTTGCTTGAGGTTAGTCATCTCTTGGTAAGGGAGTGACTAACCGGATGATTAATGTTATTGTTTATGTGATGTTGTTTAGTTGATTAGATGTTAGTGCTAAGGGTCTTAGGCCATATAAGCCGGACTACTAGTACTATTGATTAATGTTGAGTCTAGATGATATCGCTAGGTTGTGGATAGTTATGTTCTGGAATCTATGTCCTTAGGCTAGATTCTGGAATAAGATTGTGTTTAGTTTGTTTTGTGTGTGTTGAATGTCCTTGTCGACAGTATGTGTGTAACCCGCATATACTAGGCTTGTTGAGTGGGTGATTAGTGTTTCCTTAGCCTCGCACCCAGCGGGTTCAAGGAAACCCCTTATTTGCTGGATCGGGAAAACTCAGAGGAACGAGGTCATGGCTTATGGCTGAGTATTACTCGACGGTGTAATGTGGCAGTGATCCAGACTGTGGGTTGTCGCGTGGTGACCCGAATGATTGTGGGCCGCGGTCATATGAAAGTTCCTTCTTCCGGCCTTTGTGGTAGGGAGTTAGGATGTTGCCGATGGAACCCTAGGATAAGTGTAACACTGCTATAAGGTGTTACGGCATAGATTGAGTCGTAATTAGTTAGTATCTTATTATTATGATATTGGTGATTGATTTTTTTCCAGGTTTCTAACACTGAGATCTAATTTCGGGTTTGGTACCGGATTAGGCTTGGTGTTTTATTGGTTAGTGTAGACCCGATGTTTGCATTTATGCGTTTGAAGGATTGCTTGTGAAGAGTGGTGGACATTGAAAGCTATGTGGTATCATTGGTTGGTCGATCATGTTCTTGTTTGATTGTTGGTCGACCGGCTAACGATACTTATATAGTTTTAAGTGTTTAACACTACATAAGTATTGAACTCAAGCGTATATGTGGTTAACTAGGATTGATTATGTAGCCTTAACTTTGTTTGCATGCTTAGGATAGATTTATTGTTAGTTTGGGTTGTCTAGGTTAGAGTCTAGGTTTGTTTCGATCGACGCGTCAAGGTCAACATCAATCGATGCGGCGGCTTCTCTCTATCTGCACGTTGTGCTTGCAACTCGGCCAGTTCTCCTTGTATCTCATCCAATCTAGAGCTCCGCCAATCTACATGTGTATTCAAGGGGTAGTAGATATTTTTTATTCTCTCATGCATATCCTCTACAATCTTCTCCTGCGATCCACAAATCCCATATACCATATCATCTATCACATTTTTTTTGTAGATCTCTGGTACAAGTTGGGTTCTTGTGGACGATGCTTCGTTTTCAGAAGACAAAAGTAGCTGTGCTCGCCATGGATGCTCTTTTCAAAAGGCTTCTAATATCATCTTTTGAGATATAGATGATATCATCGTTGATTCCTCTGGCATACCCGAACTCATCTTCTGTATACGCCATACTCGTCTTTCTTCTCCCAGTGGTGTCCTTTTCTTTGGTGACGGTTGAGGTTGTGTACAGCGTGTTCTGGGTTATTGTCGGTCGATGGCTGGTGTGGCATACCGATCGTCGGGTAGGTCTTACCGTCGATCGATATTTCCTTTCCTCTGTCATTTGGCGGCTGCTGGGATCGACTGCTAGGTCGAGTGGTCATCTGAAGAATATCTGCTATGTCTTCTCTGGATGCGTGGTTAAACCTTCCATCCATGGCTCGTACGTGACTGCATGGATCCCTGAAAACACCAAACTCATCTCTAGAAAATAACTAGGATTGACATAGTATTGTTGAGAGAAAGAGTTAGGGTTAGAGGTTATGTCGATCGATGTGGTAATGTCCATGTCGATCGACGGCGGTTGAGCGTCGCCGTTTGTTGGTTGATCAGTTGCTGCACTTATGTAAATCT
This sequence comes from Diplotaxis tenuifolia, assembly GCA_014822095.1. Lineage (NCBI taxonomy): Eukaryota > Viridiplantae > Streptophyta > Magnoliopsida > Brassicales > Brassicaceae > Diplotaxis > Diplotaxis tenuifolia. The sequence goes on from JABAYD010014706.1 coordinate 8,377, forward strand.
CATGAGGGAGATTGTATCTTGATCCTCTCATGCTCTTCCTCGAGATGGTATTAGGGTTTTTCATCTTGTCTGCTTCTTTGGTGTGAATAAATCTTGTATATGCAAGGTCCCTTATATACCACTCTCTTGCCTTTTTGAATTGGAATATTTCCAAATCTTCAAAAGTATCTTATGTCCCTAATATCGATCACAGCGGCATATGGAAAATCAATCGACGGACGTGTCCGTTTTTCTGATTGAGGTAACATGTCGATCGATAGGGTAGCAGTCTTGTCGATCGATTTTGATCTTTGTATTTTGTAGGAACCCTCCATGAGTCTATCCTCTTCAAGGATAGCATGAATCTCGAAGTCGCGTTCCTCGTCGTAGTCCTCATGATGTACGTCCTCATGCCTCTCATAGGTTGATGAAGTGTCAATAGCAAAACTTTCGTGGAAACCGTTGTCTGCCCAGCTGCCTATGGAAAATTTTTCTAAGATCGGTCGGATGTAAGGAAAAAGCTAGGGTAACAGTGATTTGGTAGGTTTTCACGCGTATGGTGCATGTCGATCGATGGGTTTGGTGCACCATCGATCGCTACATTGGGAGTTATGTCGGTCGATGATGTTGTATGCGTATCGATCGATCCTGTGTAGTCGTTTTCGTGTCAGCTCCACAATGGCATGTTGCGATGCATATGTGATCATCTCCAGGCTCTACCAAGTTGATCTGCTGTTTGAAAACACGAACAGGGTCATAATAAATGTTCTCATCAGCTAGAGTTAAGCATAACATGTTTGTTTTCATGTAACAAATTGCTCCTACGGTAGCCATGAATTCTCTTTCAAGTAAGAGGGATGAATTCCAATTAAGTTTGATATCTAGGACATGAAAGTCGACATAACTATTGTTTGCCAATTAGCACCTCAAGATCTTTGATAATACCTCCTGAGTTTCTTTGAGAACAATCCACGAAACTGAATGATTCTTCTGAAGGCTCTACTTTCAGACCCAGCTGGTCTGCCATAAACTTAGAAAGGATGCTAACAGATGCTCATGTGTCACATAGAGCATGTGGTAAATCGATACCTTTTACCTGACATGGTATTACAAATTTCCAACATCCACAATTTGTGGGTGAAGTAGACCTCTTCAAAAGGTCTGTCTACTGTAATCTTGAGGATTCTCTAAGTAAAACCATACATCTCCTTTCTATTAGGTTCTTTCTTCAGATGTTTAGGAATCTTTTATTTCTGTTTCCTTAGTGTTCTCCATGTGGTAGTTCTATCATCTTCCAATGGTTCCTGTGAGGTATCTGAAGGGTTACTGCTAGTGTAAGGTGGTTGAGGCCATGGTTTGTTTGGTGGTTTGGGTGCTTTAACCATACTTCATTGTCAGGTGGTAATCGCACTCGGCAAGTAGGAGGTTCGTGTCGATCGACGTTATCTGTAGCTTGTCGATCGTCTTTCGTATCTTGTTGTTGATCGATATCGGGATCTAAGTATCGATCGATTGGAGGCTTGTAAGGGTTGGGCGGATGTGGGTGCGAAGCTGCGAATTCCTCATGCGTCTGGATCGTAACTGTTTTACGTCCCGTTGGTGACTCGTCGAAGCATATTATTGGACGTATAGGAAGTCGTCCCGATCGATCCAGTTCAAAGATTGGCGATCGATGCACATGGTGTTGTGTCAATCGATACAAGGCTATTTTGTCATGATCAGGTGAGTGTTCATCTTCAGAACGGTTACCTTGCAGCTTCTCGTGCTTCACCACCTGCCAGAAGTCATCATCTACTAAGGCATTGCCGTGGTGTTTTCCTGCTTCATCTCCTGCATCTTTATTTAAGGCTTCTTGCACATGCCAAGATTCTTCACTTGAGTTCCTAGTGTCTCAATGTTAGTGTTCAGATTGGTGTATAGAGCATCTATATTCCCATTAAAATACCCTGTTAGCTTTTGTTGTCCCTCAAGAACTTGGTCAAGCAAAGCTTCAACCTTGTTATCTTTATTCTGGGGTGGATTCAGGTAATAGGAATTGCCATTGCTTCTGTTGTTACTATAGGGTTTCTGATATTGTGAGTTCTGGTTGAATGTATTCCTCTGACCATTACCACTGAAGTTCATGTTTCCATCTTGATTTCCGAACTTCTGAAATCCAGTTCCTCCAATGTAGGTCACATCTTCTTCAAACTCTTCATCATCTACAGGTTCTGCTTCTACAGCTGAGCAGACTTGCTTTCTAAGTAGCTTGTTGACCACATCTAACTTAGCTTTCAGCTCCTCTAATTGCTCATTCTGTAGAGCTGCAACAGACCTTTTAGAGTCAGTGTTTTTGGTGTTGTTGTTGTTGGCTAAGTTTTCTATGAGTCTCATAGTTGTCTTTGGGTTCATGGTGTTGAAGTTTCCTTCAGTTTCTGTATCAATAGTCATATGATACCTCAACCATGGTGTGGACAACCTCGGTGGTAGAACTTGAATCTAATCCATGAGTCTTTAAAAGACTCACCAGGATTCTGTGCGAATGTAGCGATCTTGCTTTTAAGTTCTTCAGCACACGCTTCATCGAAGAAGTTAAGCAGAAATGCGTTCTTGATGTGAACCCAGGATGTAAGAGATCCTGGCGGTAGCTGTTTGAGCCAGTGGGAAGCTTCTCCAGCTAGTGAGTGCTGGACGAGCTTGCATAGAAGGTAATCCTCAGGGATTCCCTTGACTCTAATGGCAGCAATATGATCCTCGAACCTATCTATATGGTCCATAGGATGCTCATGGGATAACCCACAGTAGGGTTCTCTCTCACAAGTGTGTAGTACTGCGGCTTCAACTCAAAATCGTTCTTCTAGATGTCTGGAAGTCGGATAGCTGACCTGTTGGCATAGTATTGATCTGGACGGTTATAGTCTGCCAAGGTCTTTGGTTGAGTAGCTTCTGCAGCTTCAGTATCTGAATCAGGGATTACAATCCCCTGATCATCAAGTCTCTGACCTGCTGCATTATGCAGATGACCATCTTGGTCATGCAGATCTCCGTTTTCGTCGGCTTTAAGGATCAGAATCGTAACCATGTCTCGCGGCTTAGTATCGGTCGATGTGCAAAGTCCGGTATCGGTCGATGTAGAGGTTGGTTGGTGGATGTCGGTCGATGTACGAAGTGTACAGTCGATCGATACAGAACTGTTCTCTTTTCGGATTTAACGTTCCAAGCTAGCTGGATCCTCATAGAATAGCAATTGTCCTTCCTTGTTGCTTTTAGTACTGCTTGGCATGTACCTGAAAAATAAAGAAAAACAAAATTATCAGAAAGTGGGTTTAAAAGAAAATAAAACCTAAAATTACAAAAATTAAATCTATTGGCGATCAAAGCTCCCCGGCAACGACGCAAAATTTGATATCACTCAGATTACCCTATAGAGTGATTACTCTCTTAAACAAGAGGTTCATTGTAGTACTTAGGGATCAAATCACGAGGAGCTAGGGAACTAATTAATTCTAATTTATTATAAAGCTAGGTTATGAATTTAATGATTAAAAGACAAAATTAAAGGTTAACAGTTGGGATTAGTCAGAGCTTCGCTCTATTAATGAGAATTGAGGGGTTTTGGAGCTTAATTCCTAAGTTCAGGTTTCTAGGTGACAATCTCATAGAAACAAGCATTAAGAACTATCTAAACCCTAAATCTAAAAAGAGAATTACTCAAACATGACTAAGTAAGACATCACACAAAGGTAGTAAATAAATTGCACAGATATAAAAGATAGAAGTAATGGAGTTCCAATCACAAATCTATCTATGATCTTCTCTCCAAACCTATGAATCTAGGGAACCTTTAGTGGTGAAAAATAAGAATACAAGAAAACTCTATTTGCCCTAAACACTTTGTCAAAGTATAAATACTAGGGTTTAAAACTCGTCAGAGGTAAGTTTGTAAATAGATGAAGGTGTGGTCTTCAAGTAGGCTGAATCACGTAATGGACTTATATGCCTTCCTTGTCGATCGATGCCACAAGGTGTGCATCGATCGATAATTAACTCTTCGTGTCGACCTCCAGCAAGGGTCGATATCAACTTCAGATGATTTCTCCATTTATGCTCCAAAATGCTCCAAAGACTTCACTTTCTCCAAAATTAATCATGAACCTATAAATATGCTAATACTGCTATATAATATAATAATACTTATATACCATGGGTAAAAGAGGGTCAAATCCACGGTATATCAGAGAGCCTCATCGAAGTCTTCAGCAGCGGTAGGCCCAAATCATGCCCATAGTTCTTCCTCAAATACGTCCCAAGACACTGAGACTCCATCTTCATCAAGAGCCTTTGATGTAGCTTTCCACCATTCATTGGCCTCATCCTCGAGATGATACGAAGCAAAGCTGACTCTCTGCTCTGGTGGCATCTCCTGGTAGGAGAAGTATTATTTCGCCTTTCTTATCCATGATGTTGGGTCTCCTTCACGAAACTTGGGAAATTCCAGTTTCACATGCCGGTGATTAGGTCCGTTGAAGAAAGGATTAGGATTCTCTCTTCTAGGAGTGGAAGTGGTAGGAGGAGGCATCTGTGATCGTATGGTTTCTTCAGTCGCACTCATACCCACTTCGCGATTAACATGCATCGTCTCCATTGGAATTCCTCCTTTCTGAGCAATGGATCCCTCTTCACGAAGACATGACATTGTATCAGACAACATCTGCTTGAAAAAGTCTTCCATGCCACGAAACTTTGCAGCCATCTTTTCATTGATCTTTTCGTTGATTTTAGCCACCTCATCTTGCATCATTCCAAGACTCGTTTCCAGGTCTGCCAATCTCTCTTTGTTACTTGCTATATCCCTAATATAGTTTCAGGTTACAGAAAAAGTGCGCTCTAATCAAAATTTCAAATAAAACCTAAGAACGATTATTTATTTGGTAGTTAAAACTACCTATTTATGGTTTTACCTTTAGCTTAAATAAAGAAAGAAACTAACGTGCTTTGAGTTCAACATAATTAAGAAATAGGAAATGTGGAAGAGGTGATTTCTCAACATAAGGATGAACAATTCTCTTCTTATTGTGTTTTAGATAAGTAAACAAAATGCTGCAATAAAATGTTGGAATGGTTGATATCTTGCATATTTACATGATTTTAGCCATACATTCTTCTACATTTTGATCATGTAGATTAAGAATTAGGAAAATTTAGATTCCATATTGCATGCATTGTCATTATTAGGTATTGGAGTGTACCATGGAGTGATTGGAGGTGTTTGGGGGCATTGTGATCCAAAAAGGGTGAAAGATGAACATGTACGGAGGACTTAGAAAATTCTTATGTTGCTACGATTTTGTGGTGACACAGAAAATTGAGTAATATCTCCAATGGAAGTGGTTTCAAGTCATTTAGAGCTATATTGGAGGAGTTATGATCGAATCACTAAAAGCATATCAACATACCCGGGTATAACCACCTGGGGTAGATGCAACGCTCGGGTCTGGGCTAAAAGATGTCGACCATGAGATACCCGGGTGGAGTCACCTGACCCATAGACCCCGCTCGGGTTGACCAGGAGAGGAGAGTGACGTGATACCCGACCTAGACCACCCGTGGTTGGTCCATGTGCTTCTTCCTGGGTACCATCTTGGTTTGGTCGGATTTTATGCTTTTCCAAGGACATTTTGGTCATTTATTTTGATGTTTTAGGGTTCCTAGCCTAAGTATAAATACTCTTGTAATCCCAGTTTGGTCATTTATCTTGTTTTCTATCTAAATACAAAACCTATTTTGGGAGAAAGATTCAATCTTAATCTCTTTTCATCTTGAATCTTTTGTGTTTACTTGATTCTCTTGACTACTAAGCATGATGAACCTTCAATCACTTGTTGTTGCTGGGTTTATCATGTCTATTAGTGAGTAGTCACCTTTTGGATTCATAGGTTAGTTTGATTAAAGTGATTAAGTGATGATCTAGGGATTATTAGTATTAGGTTTGTTGATTCTTTACTTGATTGAGTGTATTTAATGTTGGGTTTGACTTAGCTACTCTAATCTTGATCTCTAGACATTTCACACCCGCAAGGTGTTTGATGAAATGTCTGAACAAACTCAATCTTGCTCTAGCTTGAATAACCAAAGGGATTTGATGTTAGAATTGCTAGATAGTTAATAGACTTGATTTGATTGCATGTTTGAGTGTAATAAACCAAAGGGATTTGATGTTTGTTACATTTAAACATAGGGATTAGTATATTGGAAAAGAACTAATCTATTTTGGTGTTTTAGACTTAAGAAGTCTATTTACTAGAAGCTTGAAATCCCTAGGTAATAACTTGATCACTTGAAACCAAATACTTAAACCCATGAGTCCTACTTGCCTTTATCGATTGAAAACTTGTTCATTTGCTTGCTTGTACTTGTTACTCATTACAATTTTCATCTTCTAAATCTGTTGCACTTAGATCAAGCATCAACTTGTATTCTAATTGCTTCAATGATCACTTAGTATTGGATTGACACTTGTTTACTACATTGATTTTGTGGGAACCAAAATCCACACCGTCAATTTCCGTAAAATAAGGAAACTTAGGAAAACCCTAATTTTCCAGACAACGACAAGTAACCAAAATAAATGCGGAAAAGTACGAAAGAATGACAAAACGAAAATATAAAGAAAGTAGATCTTATTTCAAATTCGCGTAAGAGCGTTGCGATCATTACAAGAGTTTACAAAAGGCTTTGGTCGCAGGGACCGTCAGCGAGTTTCCTAGTTCTAGCAACATAAAACCCTAAACCTAGTCGAGTCGCAGCTCGATAACAAAATACGAAAAAGATGAGGAAAAGGCTTTGATTGATTTCGGACTGAACCTTATGAAAGGCTGCCTACGTACCCCTTTCGA
>JABAYD010014707.1:0-11443 GCA_014822095.1 Diplotaxis tenuifolia
TAACCACTTTCTCTAACAATATCCTTTAGACAACCCATGGAGGTCCACATCTCATGCCAGAATGATGTTCTCCTGCCATTATGTACCTCCACTCTATAAAATTGCTTGGCTATCTCTCGACAGCGAAGGATTTTCTTCCACATCCATGATCCCATTTGACTACTCTCTTTGATCGTCCATATAGATCCTTTCCTGATAAGATACACCTTTATCCAACTGACCCAAAGTGAATTTTCCGAAAGGATCCTCCAAATAAGCTTTAAACAACATACCAAGTTTACTTCTTTTAGTGGCCTCAAGCCTAACCCTCCTTCTTTCTTCGTTTTACATATATCTTCCCATGAGATTTTTGTCTTCCTTCCATTGAGTTGAGAACCAGACCACAAGAACGCAGAACACAATCTCTCAATTTGATTAATATATCCACTAGGCAGTCTGAACGCTGCCATCCAAAAGTTAGTGAGACTTCTTATAACCGGGTTTATTAACTGCAATCTTCCGGCATATGAGAGGAATCTTCATGTCCAAGAACTCATCCTTTTCCTGATCTTCTCAACTAAAGGGATGAAGTCATTAACAGTCATATTTTTCGTAATCAAAGGAAGCCCAAGGTAGCGTACTGGTAACTTTCCGGTTGCAAATGAAAACTGTCTCAAGATCTCTTCTACATTCTGACCATTTCCTGCCATAAATAACACAGATTTATCTATGCTTATTTTGATGCCACTAATTCTGTCAAACTCTTCAAAAACTTTCAGAACCCCCTTAATTGAATGTCTTGTACCATCAGAGAACACCATCAAGTCATCAACGAAGCATAAGTGAGTGAGATCTATGTTCTTACACTTCGGAAGATATCCAATTTTCCCCTTCACTGCTGCCTCATCCAACATCTTAGACAGTATATTCATACAATTCACAAAAAGATATGGAGACAGAGAACATCCCTGCCTTAGACCTTTTTTACATTGTACAGAATCAAACGCTTTGGAGATGTCTATTTGCATGGCACAGCGAGGAGAGATATCATCCTTATGATAGTCTTGTACCAATTCCGTAGCAAGCAATATATTCTCCATTAGAAGCCGTTCTTTAATGAAAGCAGATTGGCTTAGAGTTATACATTTTGGCAGAACACCCTTAAGCCTATTAGCAATTATTTTAGAGATCACCTTGTATAGAACATTATAGCAGGATATTGGCCGATAATCCTTCATCATTTTCACTCCTTCTTTCTTGGGAATAAGCGCCAAAATAGTTGAGTTGAGTTGAGGCCTTTAGGTAAAAAACCTTTAGTAAAAAAACGATTGAATCGCTGTGGTTACATCTCCTCCAATTACTCCCCACGACTCCTTAAAAAACTCAGTAGTGAACCCATCTGGACCCGGTGCTTTATATGCAGACATTCTGAAGAGCAGGACCTCCTTTATTTCGGCTTCAGTAACTTCTCTAACCAGCTTAGCACAGTCAATTTCATCACACTGAAAACCCAACAGATCCCGCAATGCCTCCATAGTAACGCCTTCATAATCCATCGGTTGCATACTCATAAACTCAGCAAAGAACTTCTCAGCTTCCTCTTTGATCTCCCCATTTGTCTTTGCTATTGTTCCATCAACCCTTAGAATTTCATGAATAGTGTTTCTGACCTCCCGGAGTTTAGCTGAGTTATGAAAGAATATGTTGTTTCCGTCACCAATATCCAGCCAGTGAATCTTTGATTTTTGTTTCAGAAAATCTTCTTCCAAATCAGCAAGTCTTTGCCATTTAGCCATCGCTGCACCTTTTACCCTTATATTTTCTGCGGTTGGATTCACCATAGTTTCATTCTACTTCAAGCAAAGATCTAGATATGCTTCTCTTGTTCTTTTTGGTAACTCCCCCAACAGGCTTTTACACAGTTCTCTCAGTGGCTGCTTCAAAGCCTTTAACTGCTTTGTGAGCCTGAACATAGCTGAAGTGGACTGAAACAAAGTGTCATACTCCTGCCATTTATTCACCATAAGCTCACTGAACTCAGGCAACTTAGCTATAGCGTTCGTGAATTTGAATGGCTTCCGTTTCCTACAATCCTCCTTTCTCAGATTGATTCTACAGCGAAGATGATCCGAGCAACCTCCTGGCTCAAAAACGCAATAAGCCTCCGAACCATTTAGCCATTCTTCGTTTACAAGAACCCTGACAAGTTTTTTTACAAATCACCCCCTCCTCTCTCTTATTACACCAAGTATACTTAGGTCCTTGATATCCCAAATCCGTCAGATTACAATAACCAGCAGTATCTTGAAAATCCCTCATACCCATTGGTATTCTTGGAGAATCTTCAAACCCCGAATGCTATTCCCCCTCCAAAATTTCATTATAGTCTCCCATTAACATCCATCTCTTGTTTTTAAAAATAGGAGCATCATGATGATTCCTAATATCCTTCCATAACTCTTTCCTTTCCTCCATTGTGTTATACGCATATATAAAGGAGCAGAAGAACTCCTCACTCTCTCCCGGAAGCAAGACAGAACATGTCACAATTTGAGCACTCTTATAGATAGGAGTCATCCTCACTTCAGACCTCCACAGAACCCTAATTCTTCCCGACCTGTTGTACTCATAATTCCCCATAAAACTCCAATCCTTAAAAACCTCTCCTACTATCTTCTCAGCTTTATTTTCTTTTACCCTTGTCTCAATTATACAACCAAAGAGAATTGAATTATTTTGTAACCAGCTCCTCACCACACCATGCTTAGTTGATTTGTTGAAATCCCTTATATTCCAAAAGAAACTCGCCATTTAGTGGTTCTTATTAGGTCCCCTTTTCATATCCTTGACATGATCCGAGTTCCCATATTTACCACTCTGTGATTCATCTTAGATAATCTCGGCAGCATCTGCCTTGATCTTCCCTTCAATTTTGCTTCAACACTGTCTTCTGTCATACTTTGACATATATCTTCTGCTTATTCTTCTTCTTCTTCTGTACTTGTCTCCTCAACGTCTTCTGATTGCTCGTCCTCTATTCTTTCACCTTTCTCATCTATGTTACTCAAAGCTGCATAACGAGAAGGTGTTGCAATAGTAACTTGACCATATCTCAGGTTTTGCGATATTGGACTTCGACCAATCTTCTCCTCCGAGACAGCTTTCCATTCACTCATTTCCCCCTTTTCCAATTTTGAACTCTCGTCTCTATTATCCTCTCCATTATCAACCTTCTCTTCCAACTTATCTTCTACTACCACTGTTTCTTCGACACCTTTCTGATCACTTTCCACTCCCAATACTGGACTCCTTTCCTCACTACTATTACTCGTCCCAAGTTTCTTTTCTCCGGATCCAACCTCTGGTATTGTGTGATTCTTCTGTTCTTCCTTTCTATCCTCCTTGATTCCCTTACAGAAGGTATCATAATGACCTCATTTTCCACAAGTATTGCACTTAGCAGGAAGCTATGGGTAATAGAAACCAATAGTAACCTCCTTTCCTTGTATTGTAAAGTCAATCTTAGTTGCCAACTCCTTTGATATGTCAGCTTTAACAAGCACTTTTGCAACTTCGAAATCTGAACAAGCAATCGTTTCCGGGTGTAAGCGATTGGGAGCTCCCATTGGACTTGTGATGAAACTCAATCCTTCCCATGAATACATGTTCATACGAACATTCGACAAGTGAATCCATAATGGTATCAGCTTCGCTTCCGTATTATCCACATCTGGATTCCACTTTGATACCACCTTTGGAACCCCTGCTATATTCCACATTCCCCTTCACAACCTTATCCCTTATCTTCTCATTTGTGATTCTTATCCTCATCGTCTTTGCATCCATCACATACACATCCAGTTTTGCGATTTATCCCCAAACGCCCAAATCTTCGACATAATCACATGAACCTTTGCAACGTGAGGCGCAGTCTCCAGAAACCGTGCGATCACAAAGTCTTCCCAGAGTGGGCTAGATTTCTCGATGATATCCACCGGAACCTCCACGGAATGCTTACCCTCAAAAACCAAAACATCCACCTCGTATTTCTTCAAAACTTGCTTTTGTTATGAAACCGCAACCCAAGATTTCTCAGTTTGTTGGATCTCCGGCGGAGGATCAGCCGGAATCTCCGTTGAATCCATCTCAACTGCCCTCGTCGACAGCAGAGATCGTGAAATTTTTTGTTTTCGCCAAATCGCCAAAATCGTCTAGGTTACCAAAACGGTGCGTTTTTTCAATCACTCACTCAACCGATTTTTTTATATTATGTTAAGAATCTCATTCTAGAAATTTACATTAATCATGCTTTTAAGCCTTGAATAGTCTAGCCGTGCACTAGTTCATTGGAAGCACCTAATTATTGTCGATAGCTATTTTAATTTTTTTGTAGATAAGGACGTAACTAGATACCATCAGATTTACATCTATCTCTTTTTCTAATATGTTTGTGATCACAAAGGGTACCTTAAGTTATTTCATGATAGTAGAAGCTACACGAACATAGGCTTAATCTTTTTTTTCTTAGACTTTTACATTATCTCTCTCGACATTTCTATGTTTCTGAGCATCAGTATTGCATAGCCAAACTAGTTTTGGAACTCATACAGTGAAAATTACACACCTAAAATAAGCGAAACAAACAACAAAGATTGATTTCATGTAATGTTCATCTACTACAAAACTTCCATTAGTTTTAAGAAAGGGAGAGTATAAAAAATATAATCTTCCAAAATGTAAAGATGCACCAGTACGATCAATAAGCAAATGAGAAAAAAAAAAAAAAAAAAGCATGAATCTTGACTAGTTGCATTGAACAAGGCCTAATAATAAAAGACCTTTTAGAGAGATGCCAAACAATGCATTGTAGGTGATTTTGGGAGATTGAATAACTTTGTTATACAAATCAACCACGACTAAAGATCTTCAACTTTGCCTACCAGTCAAGCCAACCAGATATAACAGAATATCTAGAGGAACCAATACACTATATCAATACTCAAACCAATAAAATCTAAAGAAAGTATAACACAAAGAACAAGTAATCCTATACAACAAAGACAGAAATTTCATCTTAGGCGTCGAAATCATCAGGAGACAACAAACCGTACTTGCCAGCGCCAAAATCTCCTGCTGATCCTCCTCATGATGGAGCAGAAAGCCATATCCAAAATCTCCGATAGGGACTGAAATTTGTATACGACTTTTCAATACGACTTCAAAGTTTTTGTCATGCAAAATTTGTATTAAAAACTTTTCTTTTATTCCCAGAAATGATTTTCACAAAGTCATTCCTCTTATCTATCCCAACTACTTATCGTCATTTTACATGTACCTTATCGAACACAATGAAATGTAACATATAAAATGAAAATAGGAACTGCAAATCCGCCTACCTCACAAGCCATTGTACCGAGTCCGACTAGATTGAATCCTGACGAAAAAGAAAACATACAAAGATAAAGAAAAAGCCATGAACATGGAAGCTATTCATAAGATTAAAAGTTACAATAAGACCTCAATGCATGAAGGCAAGAAACGGGCTTTGGTGGCTTCGTCCTCCCATTCAACACTTTCTAACCATTCTCGTCCTCTGTAGTGTATGGCCAGTTTTTTCTCACCACTTTTAGAATTAATTGGAAGCTTTCTCAGCTTCGGGCAAATCTTTATAGCGATTTCCGTAAGACAGGGAAAGGGCAGAGGTCTCCAGTAGATGCTCTTCAGCTCCGGTACATCAAGCAAATATAAAAATTTTAGTCTTTGGAATGGAACAACCTCTGATTCTTCACATACCAAAGTTTTCTCCCCCATGAACAAAAAGAGTCCTTAGATTTGGAGCGAACATGAGCCACGTCAAATCTTGAAGGCGTTTGCAACTAATTATAGAAACCATAGAGAGGCTCAAGAAGCATTCACTTGTCGGATTATGGAGAGGAGGTACCGTATTGCTTCTGATGCTATCCATATTTTTCTCACAAAATATGCATCCATCGAATGTGACTTCAACAACATTATTCATACTTGCTAAAAGGGTTGACATCTCTGATGAACTTAGTTGCAAACGAAGGATAGCCAGAGTTTGTGTACAACGCATCAGGTTGCCAGAGCTTAAAAATTGATTCAAACCTGACCTATTAGCGATATGTATGGTGAGAACTTGTAAATGTTTCAAGACTCGCAACTCTTCCACAGAACTTTAGACTCCTGTAATTTCACTACTCTTAGATTCAATAATGCCGATATCCCAACAATTGTCGAAAGGTTATCAGTGTCATCCAAATCCAGGTGAATTAGATTTTTCAGCTCTCGAAAACCGGATGACAGAGATCGAATACATGAGCCCGACATGTTGAGGTATTTCAGGGAAACCAACTGTGATACTTGGTCTGGCAATTCGTCGAGCTCTCTACTACCAGATATATCCAAAACAACTAGTCTTGGCATGTTCAAGAAGAGAGTTGTGAGGTTGAGGCAATCCAGGCTGCTAGATATACGAGAAAATCTTATTAGACATCAGCGACATTCTCTTGACAATCTCCTGAGCCTGCTTGCACGAAGAAGTTATCTTTTTGCTTCCCAAAATCAGATGCGATCCACAACGCCATTTCACGAACCACATCATGCATGTACACCTGACTTGGTGCGTCACTCCGATTATCTCATATCCCTTGTTCTCACCCCTCTCCATACCTATATTTTCATCTATGAACCCCTCGCATATCCAGTAATCTATCAAATCATGTTTATCAATCCTACCATCTTCTGGAAACAAGGCGAAATATAGGAAACACGATTTGACTTGTTCACCCTTTAGATTATCGGAAGAATCTCATCCCCCATGCCGGAAAACTCAGCAGCATTTGGATGACTTCTTAATGTGATCTCTCCAACTTTCTTTTCGAACAACTCCAATGCATCATCAGGCGGCAAACACTGGACTACCATCTCAACATTAAACATTAGCTCCCATGCGCCCACAAACTTCCTGAGAACGAGTGGTGAAAACTACTTTGCATCTGTTTTCTTTACTTGGATACGGGACACCAATCTCCGTTAGATTAACTTTTGCCCATATGTCATCCAACAACAACACAAACTTCTTCCTCTTTAGGACATTATGTATGTCACACGCCTTTTGGTTTTCATCTTTCTGGTTCCAATCTTGGTGGCCAGAGAGGCTTAGCTTCTTCGCGATCTCTTCTTGAATCTTCTGGATCTGCAAGTCCTTAGATACCACGATCCAAATCACAATGTCTAAAGCGTCTTCTTTCTCGAGAAATTTGTTGTTGATCTGTGTGAGTAGTGTTGTTTTGCCAACTCCACCCATGCCGTACAGACCCATAATACTCACTCCATCTTCCATGAGACGGTTCCATACCGTTTCAAGCAACTCCTCCCCACCAAATATTGCCGATTGAATAGGCCTCTCTACCACTTCAGACGCTGGAGCTTGTTCAGCAAACCCCATTAGCTTTGAGATTCTCAACTTCCTTCAACATCATGAACACCCGTTTCCCATAACGATAACTCAATTTTAAACTCTTGGAGCAAAACCCACAAAGACACAACCTTTGAAGTTCAGTTGTTCTAGCACTAAACAGACCATTGACTTGGCCTTCAATGGTCTCAACTCTAGCAAGCCATACCTGAACTTGGGCAAGCCTTCGTACACCTTTATTTTCCTCTCTCTCCACCCTCCTTGACAAATCATCTCGTCTTGCCTTCAGCTCTTCCACGATTGTCTCTAAAACAGCAAGATTCTCCTCTAGGTTGTGAATATAGCTCTCTTTGACACATAACCCTTGAGTGACTTGATTCACAGCTTGATCGCATGCCAGTGATACAGAGAAGCAACCACCCATCGTTACAGAGACACGATAAAGAGTAGCTTCCACAAAGGAAAATGACTAATAATTATTAGGAGAGAAGAAAAGAGAAGAGAAATCCATTTCATATCTTCAAAAAGCAGAGAGCAGGAAGCTTTTAACTTTATCGAAAGATGGATAATAAAGAATACCACAGTTATAATAATCCTTTTAATCAAAAGTTGAACAAATTCAATGAATACAAGCAAGTGTCAATTTATCGATGGTTCATCTTGAGAATTCACCTTTTGCATAATATAATATACACTATGACTGTGAGTAGTTAGAAAATGAATACACTATGGCTAGAATTTGCCTTTATTCTCATGGAATTTTTTAAAAGGAAATGTTTACAATTCATGGCCTTTTCTAACCTCTGGCTCTGGCAGCACATTTGTCCTTGAGTTTCTTATGATTATGCACATAGAGAGAAAGCTTGATATGTTTGAGAAACTTAGCCAAATTCGTATCTTTTTCATACATTCCTCTCTCCCTGAGAACCTGCATTGCGTACCCAAACCGGTTATACAACGAAGATTGGCTATGTCTGCTTTTCATCTACAGTAACACTGGAAATCTTTGTAGTAACCATACTTATCACCACAAGCTGGGAATAATGTATAAGCTAAGATGAGACAAAGAGAGCACAATAAGAACGCCTTTTAGATCTTTCTAAAGATCAAACAAAACTTAAACTTTTCTAGTTTCAGATATAATAAAACTGCCACAACAAATTCAGTTCGGCCACAAAAAAAACAATATCAAACCAATGGATTTCGATAGACATGATTAATGAACAATACTAAGAAATGCGGTTTCATAAAAGTAGACAGAAATTTTACCTCAAGCGTTGTCGAGCTCAGAAGAAGACTGATAAAGCAAATCTTATCAGCGCCATAAATAACCTCAAGGTTCTGATGAAGGTGATGACAGAGCGCAAAATCCTTCTAGCAGATCCCTTTGGAATGCAAAATCCACATACGTGAAGAACCTATATTCATACCCATTCTCGATTCTTGGATGAAGCAATAGAAAATCTCTCAAATCGAATTAGAGAGAAACATCAAGTGCAGTGCCATCATCACAGCTGAAACAGATGACTTTGCAAGACAAAATCCAAACATAACATCATAGTGGAAATGCAAAATCCACAGTAACAACTACAAGAGAGAAACAGCTTTTTTGCATCCCCTGGATGATGCATAGCCACGGCTCAACATTTCTTTGATAAGCTCAGCTGATACGTTTATGTCACCATCTCTTACACACAGCGTACCATCATTCAGCATAAGCCCATCTCCTTTCATCTTTGTATACAATTCATCTATTTCACAATGTAAGCCTTTCCTACACAACCCTGACATCATTGTAGTATACGTTACAACATCAGGCTTCACTCCTTTGCAGCTGAGGCTACAAAACAAACCCCAAGCGTCTTCAACCTTACCAGTCTCACACATCCCTCGGATAATTATAGTATATGTGACAATATCAACATCCATTTCTCTCCTTTGCATATCCTCAAATATCACCAACGCTTTCTCTAGCTCCCCGTTGTCACAAAGACCACCTAACAAAATGTTATACGTCCAAATATCTGGAGAAACACCAAAAGAATCCATCTGACTAAAAAACTCCTGAGCCTTATCAACATCCCCTGCTTGAAAAAAACCTTGGATAATCGTGTTGTAAGTGACTGTATTGCTAACTAATCCTCTCTGAGACATCTCACGGAAGAGTCTCATCCCATCCTCCACCCTCCTCGCCTTACAAAACCCATTAATAAGAGTGTTGTAACTCACCACATCAGGGAAACAACCTTTCCTCACCATCAAATCAAACATCTCACTAGCCTCATCTATCCGATCTTGCATACAAAGCCCATTGATCAACGAGCTATAAGTAACAACATCAGGAACCACACACATAAGTATCATCTCCTCGTACAACTCCTTAGCCTCCAAAACCTTCCCGTTCTTCACAAACGCATCAACCAACGCAGTGTAAGTAACCACATTAGGACTAATCTTCCTCTTCATCATCTCACTCAAAAGCCGAGCCGCGTCGCTCCATCTACCGGAATTACAAAGACCCTTTACAAGAGAAGTGTAGGTAACAACATTAGGTCTAACACCTTTCCTTGCAACAACTCCCTTGAAGAAACTTAAAGCCTCATTAGCTCGTCTACTCTTACACAAACTATCAATAATCGTGTTGTAAGAAACAATGTCAACTCTATAACCTAACTCAACGACCTTCTCAATAAAGGACACAGCTTCAGAGACTCTGTTCTTACGACAAAACCCATTAACAATCGACCCAAGCGTGACACAATCAGGCTCAAACCCAAGTTTCAACATCTTCCCAAGGAGAGATAAAGCAAGAGAGAGTTGAAAACAGCTACACAAACAGTTAATCAAGATGTTGAACGTGTAGAGATCATTTCGAATCCCTAAAGATTCCATCTTTCTCCCCAGAGAGATGACGACATCGTACTTTTTTAACTTGACGATGGCGTTTAAGAGTCTGTTGAAATCGATGATTGAAGGGAAAGGGGGAGATTTGACCATGGTATTGAACAAATCGATTGCGTCGTCTAGGTTGATGTTGCGGAGGTGATTTTTGGTTAGTCTCTCTCGGAGATCAATCACGGAGGAGAATGCTCGTGCCCAGACGAAGTAATGGGTGAATGAAGGAGAAGGTGTTTTTCTGGGGAGATTCCGATTAAGCAATCTCTTCGCCGTCATCGCAATCATCGTTTGCGATTTATTTTTTCTTCGATTCTCTCTGATGTAGAATGCTAAACGGCGACAGATGGGAATGGTAACCGAGAATTAGAGAAACCTTGACCAGTTTAATTCCGGTTTATAGGTTTTGCGTGGAACTTCAGATTCTTTTTGAATAATCAATTTCTTACTGGATGAAATTGGTTTGTGGTTTTATGATCTCTGTCGGTTCGGTTCAGAACTCGGTTTCAGTTTCTGGTTTAGTATTATATATATCTTGCTCTACTGTCGAATGTGGATCGTGTTTCAGAGTGCTCGCCAAATGAAACGGATTCAAATCGCGTTAGCCAAAAAATAGAATATTACGAGATGGATTTGTTGCTTAAAACATGAGATCGTATACTCAATTTCTTTTTTACTCTTAAAATCTCGGGTCAATAAAGACAAACAAATCTATACTTAAGGTATAAACCATTGAAGACGTCCACGTAAGATTTAAGTTCTCCACAATGACAAATCATCATATTAGTTCTTACTTTTTTTTAAAATATCAATATTTCCGAAATTATATTTAAAACGAATTTAATATTCAATATATAATTATCTAACAAAATAAATATTGACATTTTACAAATTATTTAAAAAATATTAATAAAACATTATTTTCCTTTTAGATATATTAAATGTAAAGTTTTTTTTTTATAAAATGTCAATATTTACAAAATTATATTAAAAACGAAATTAATATTCTATATATAATTTAACTAAGAAAACAAATATTAACATTTTACAGATTACTTAAAAATGTTAACTGTTATAAAAAAATGAAAATTAAAAATAAAACGTAATATTAACAAAACATTATTGTCTTTT
>JABAYD010014708.1:0-15621 GCA_014822095.1 Diplotaxis tenuifolia
TAATTCGAAATTAATAATAATAATGATATAATTATTTATGTATAATATAAATTTGTATGGTGAGATAAATATGTTAAGAAACAGCTTTGATTTATTATTGAACCATTCACCCTTTCCAATGACATTTTCATCATGAAAATTAGAAACTTCAACATATGGTTCCTGACTAATTACTATCCTGTATATCAAAATTCTTATTTTTATTTTCATGGTCTTTTTCCTTAAACTTCAGAATCTTCACGATTCAAATTTTGATCTTGGTACTTTAGATTGACATTTTTCACTAAGATGCAAAGAGGGTTTATACATAGGCATATCTCACAGCATTGATTCCTTCAGTGAATAGATAAGTTCTAACTACTTACCAATCTATCAATACCAAAATCTTCATAAAACATCTCAACCATATATCTTCACCATAAATTTCTGTGATTTTTATTCACTTTCTACTGTCCAAAAACTCTAGCTATATGCACATGATGTTCCTAAAAAACAGAAATAGAACTATTATCAGATTAAATTAAAAGCAGCATTAGAAACTAAAAATCTCATTCATGAACTGACAAACTTCTCAATGAGATGAGAGGAAGAATCTTTGAACTAGAGAACGAAAAAAATTGTTTTTTTTTCTCAGAAATAGAGGATACGTAGAAAAGAAGAAGAAGAAACGTTGTATCAAAGTATTTTTTTACAAAAACATAAGAAATTAACATCTATAAAAATATGTGTAGATATTCTAAGGATTTGTTTTTAAAACAAAATCTTATTTTGATTTACTTCAAAAATAAAATAAATTATGATGATAAATAACTCTGAAATAATAAGATTGGACAATTTAGTAAATTTACAAATACAAAAGTGTATTGTCCAAAAAACTTAAGAATGGTGTAGTTTTCAAATTAAAATCTTATTTAAGTACATTTTTTCCAAATTTTCCCTAAAAATAACTGCATTGCAGATACTTTATTTCTTTTGTTTAAAAGTATATAATGAGTTTAAATATACTAATTAAATTGAATTTTTAATTGCTGAAATGAGCTTTTTAACGGGTTAGAGGTGCAGTGAATTATAATAATGAGTCGGTACATTTTTAAACCAAAAAGAAAAAGGATAAACCATAAACTAAACAGAGTTAATGTACAATCTATTGTTTAGAGATTGGACCATGTTTCGGAAATAGCTGATGCTGGAAGCTAAGTCTAGTATCACCTATGGATCAAAAGGTGTCATACCTGTTCCGCATATGGACATTCAAATAGTAGCCTATGGGATGCAGATTGTGTTCAGTTGGATGCCTCTTTGACGCATGGTTTCCTACCCACAAGAAGAGCTCCTTCTACTAACCATCAAAGAAACAGATTCAGTTGCGAACATTCTCCATGGTTTGATCTCCTGAGCGAGTATGGAGGCAGGTGAACTTGTCTTCTGCTCCCGTTCTGCTCGGTTTGATGCAAAGGATTTTTCCCTGCCAAATCAGGTAGAGTTTTTCAGAACAGGGGTTTGATCCTCCAATAAACAGCTATCATCATATCTCTATGGAAGGACTTGTTCAGACTGCGACGTCCAAGGATCAAACGAGACAGACAGTAGAATTTTCAAGAGACAATTCAGTCTAAGTATTTCTCAAGTTTAACTACAAGTGCATTACTGAATCTCTTTTTGATTAAGTGAGTCTAGTCCATGATAATCAACACAAGAAATTTTCCATCTCAGTTCTCAGCTGTCATTTTGAGTATACATGGATATTTGATTCAAACATGGACTCTCTATATGCAGTCTCATCAATCAAGTTACTGCAACTGCATAACCGTAAAGCAAAACAAAAAAAAAAAAAAATTATCAAGACACCAAAGCGTTCTCTCCCCTATGGAGATTACAGAAAGTGTAAAAGACAATAACAAGTTGAGTTTCTTCACCATTTAAGGAGATAGGTGAGACGGGGTATCAGGCTAAGGTTTATCTAGAGAGAAAAAGTGAATAAGTAACCCTAAAAAAAAACATAAGATTAGCCTAAATCCATGGACACGCTACATAAAGATGTCAAACTCACCGGTCAGTTGTTGACAACCGGAACAAAACGGCGGCATGTAGGACAACAAGGACGCACGGAAAGCCATCTATAGACGCAATCACGGTGAAATCTATGCAAACAGACTGGCAGCTTAACAACACCACCACCAGAACCTCTTTGCAGATCTTCGAGGCATATTGGGCAACCTTCTTCTTCTTCTTCACGATTAACCACCCTCCATGATTTCACATAGTTTATCAATCTACACACCTTCCTATGTACGTTGACGTAAATCTCTTGGGTGATCCGAATGAATATGTAGCCGACTGTTAGGCCTAAAGCTAGGTAGAGAGGCCTCGGAAGCATTATATGATGTGGATTGTAATTTGGATCTGGCCAAGGAAAAAAACATGCGTATAGGGTAGAGCCGGAGAAAAATCCGGTGAACAAGAACGAGAAAGACCCTGCAAATATCAATTGACATATTGAAGCCTCTGGAATGCGGTCGGCTCTCGGTAAACGAAGAAGATCCATTCTTTTGCAACTCTTTGTGTTCTGTCTCCAAGTCTTTATCTGGATTCTTTTTATTTTCCTTTTTCTTTTCAGTTTAAATATACAAAGTACTTTACATCAATTGGTAGTCAGGCCTTCCGGTTCGGCTCAACCTCCTCGTTTGCGTCGTGGGCCTTGACCTTATCTTATGGGTCCCACCTTTTTTTCTTTGTTTACTTCTTTATAGTATGATTTTGGGCTAATTTAACTCTTCTCTAAAATACACTCTTTTAATTACGCACTTCCATTTCTCTAACAAACTGTGGTATGCTCGACTTCCCATATAAAAGGAATTCTTTCTCTTGGGTGGGGAGAAGGAAGAATGATAAAATAAAATGCAAAATCGACAGAACAGTTGCTAATGAGGAATGGCATGCCCTTTTCAACCACTACATCATAAAATATCTACAATTATGGGGATCAGATCATAGACATGTCCTCACACGGATCCAGTCCACCACTCAAAGAACCAGGAGGAAGAATTTCAGATTTAATAAACGATGGATTGGGAAACCTGGGTTTAAGGAAGCGGTGACCTCGGGATGGGGACAGTTTGATGAAACTCCAATTCGAAGTTTTCACCAAAAAGTTACCTCATGTCGGAATAAGATCAGTACTTGGAAGAAAAACAACCCTACCAACTCAGTCGTGCTAATTCAAGAGTTGAAAAATAAAACTGACTTAGCACAAGCTGATGATGACTCAACTACGGAGGAGCTCGCAGATCTACAGAGGCAATTGCTCCTGGCTTTTAAAGACGAGAATACTTTTTGGGAACAAAAGAGTAGGGACCAATGGCATAAACATGGTGATAGAAACACAAAATTCCACCATGCCACGACAAAACAATGGAGAGCACAAAATCGCATCATCAGTATTAAGGATAGGCATGGGAACTTGGTAGAGAGTGAAATCGAGGTGGAGAATGTGGCTATTCAATACTTTCGGGATCTCTTCTCTACCTCCTCGCTGACCGAGGTTGATACCTCCCTTCGATTCATTGTCCCTAAAGTATCTCAGTTTGACAATCGATTACTCTTAGAGAAACCATCGGAGCAGGAGATCAGGAAATCCCTGTTTGATATCAACCCAGACAAAGCTCCCGGGCCAGATGGCATGACTAGCAAGTTCTTTCACAAGTTCTGGCAAGAGATGAGACAAGACATTGTTTGTCTTGTTCAAAATTTCTTTGCTACAGGCGTTTTTGACCCAATGTTGAATCAGACTAACATTTGCCTCATTCCGAAAAAGAAGAAACCTAGGGATATGTCTGAGTTTAGACCTATTAGCCTCTGCAATGTCAGCTATAAGATTATCTCTAAGCTCCTTTGTAAGAGACTAAAGAGGATTATACCAAACTTGGTTTCGGATACACAATCGGCCTTTGTGGCGAAACGCTTAATCACTGATAACATATTAATCGCACAAGAGAACTTCCATGCCTTAAGATCCAATCTGCGATGTAGGAAAGATTTTATGTCCATTAAAACGGACATGAGTAAGGCTTACGATAGGGTGGAATGGAGTTTCCTGACCACTCTACTTTTGAAGATAGACTTTGATACACGACTGGTTGACCTCATTATGTGCTGTGTCACGTCGGTCTCATATCAAGTCTTAGTCAACGGGCAACCGAGAGGGCGGATCCTCCCAAGGAGAGGTTTACGACAAGGGGATCCCCTGTCCCCTTTTCTGTTCATCCTCTGTACGGAAGCATTGATCTCGCTTTTGAAGGGAGCAGAAGCAGAAAAGAAAATCGTTGGTATCTGAGTGGCTCAAGCAAGCCCAAGGACTTCCCATCTTCTCTTTGCTGATGATAGCCTTTTCTTTTGCGAGGCGGAAAAAAGCCAATGCAAGGAGATTATGGACATCATAGATATCTACGGGAAGGCGTCGGGACATAAACTAAATCCAGCAAAATCATCGATGTTTTTTGGGAACCGAGTGGATTTCACGCGGAGACAGGAAATCAAAGAGATTCTGGGCTTCTCGGCTGAAGGAGGTATGGGGATGTACCTTGGCCTTCCTGAACTTATTGGGGGCTCAAAAACAAAAGTTTTCTCCTATGTGCAAGACCGAATGAATGGACGAGTGAATAACTGGTCATCCTGATTACTGTCAAAAGGAGGAAAAGAAGTTCAGATTAAAGCAGTGGCGCAAGCAGTTCCGACATACCCAATGTCATGCTACCTGATCCCACAAGGTATCACTGATAAGATGAGGAGTACGGTCTCAAATTTCTGGTGGAGCTCGAGAGAGAATAGCAGGGGTTTGCATTGGATATCATGGGATAGGATCTGTACCCCTAAAGATTTAGAGGGATTAGGTTTCCGAGATCTCCATGATTTCAATCTTGCACTTCTTGCGAAATAATTATGGCGGCTGATCCACTACCCAAAATCCCTACTTGCCCGTGTCTTAAAAGGACGCTACTATAGGAACACCTCCCCCCCTGGAAGTTTTTCGTTCATATTCGCCCTCATATGGGTGGTGTAGTATCATGGCAGCAAAACCGTTACTTACCTCGGGACTTCGTAAGAGAATTGGGTCGGGCCGTGATACAAGGGTCTGGAGCGACAATTGGATCCCCGACTCAGTGGCAAGACCACCTATCCCTGCTGACCACATAGTTTACAAACTACCCCAGCTTCCTGTTCAGGTCCTTATTAGGAAGGATACAGGAGATTGGGATATTCAGTGCTTACGAGACTATTTTCATCCAAATGATATCCCTTGATACTTGGGATTAGACCATCCCGATCCTCTGCCCCGGATGGCTTGGTCTGGGATCACACGAAGACAGGAGTATATTCAGTAAAGACTGGTTATGACCTACTCCAAGCGAACAAGAGAAGCTCCACTCAGGACCTGGTTCTGCATCCGTGCATCACAAGCCTCCAAAGTCATGTGTGGAGGCTGGAAGCCCCAAGCAAGATGAAACATTTTTTTGTGGCAAGCTATCTCGGGTTGTGTGGCGACAGCAGAGAGACTCACCTACAGACACCTGGGAACCGATAGGAGTTGTCCTAGATGTGGTGGCCCAGTGGAGTCGATTAATCATCTCCTTTTTGAGTGCCCTCCGGCCTTGCAGGTCTGGGCTTTATCGGACTATCCGTCCATTCCGGATGACTTCCCGAGTACATCTATCTACCAGAATATGAACTTCCTTTTTCTGGAGAGAAAAGAGGTGGCACCCCAGGGACCACAATTCGACATATTTCCATGGATCTGTTGGTTCATTTGGAAAGCGAGAAACGACAAACTCTTTAACGGGAAAATCGTCTCTCCGATGGATACCCTTCAGCACGCGGCCCTAGAAGCAGAATGCTGGAGAAAGACTAATGAAGAAGAGAACGACGTTGAGGTATCTGCTAGATCCTCGGCAACGGAAGCCATGATAGAGCCCCCTAGTCTCCCCCGAATCCCGACCTGTCAAATCGATGCCTCATGGGTTGACCATGGCAGTGTAAGTGGCTTAGGATGGAACTTTAAGGATCATATGGGCTCCGAATGGATTGGATTACGAGCGTGTAGGAAGAGCCGTTCAGCTTTACACGCAGAGATGGAAGGTCTTCTTTGGGCAACTGCATGTCTGTGTGATCTGTGGATCCCCTCGTGTCGGTTCGAAACGGATTGTTCCGACCTTGTGGACATGTCTACTAACCCGGAGGACTGGCTGGCTTTCGCTTCAGAGATCGAGCAACTTCAGAAGCTTCAGGAAAACTTCGAGGATGTGAGTATTTCTCATATTCCTCGGAGTATTAACGGTAGAGCGGATGCACTAGCAAAAGAAGCAAAAAAGAAAGATTTTACTTTCTTCCATATAGATCAGACCAGGCCAGATGGAGGTGCTCCTTGGAGGACCGACTCGTCTGTTCACCACTTGATCTAGTAAAGATGGGCGGCGGACAAAAAAAAAATTACATAAAAAAAACTCTCTCTTAGTTAGATCAAGCCTAAGCCTAGTACTTATCACCATATTTTTTTCACTATTTCGTTTTTAAGTTTATGAATCTCTTCACACGTTTTAATAATCTTGACAAAAACATTGATTCTATGTTTGGTGGATGAACCACCGAAAGAGTTTTTAGAGAAAAATAAATAAAGAAAAAAACAATTGAGTTATCAAATAGTATATGGCGTCTAATGGATTTTTGATTTTGTCTTCATGACTCCCTCCCTAAGAGCATTGTTTATATTAAATAATTTATTTATTTTTTCTAAAAATAAAATTATTTCTTTATCACGTCAAATTTGTCTTTTTGTTATTTTACAAATCATAAACTTGATTAACTGTTGAAATTATAATCTGGCCATTTTTCAAGGAAGCTAATCGGTATCATTAAGAGTATGTACTAATTGAAAAGCCAAAAAAAAAACAGAAAGTGGAAGACAATGATGCAAGACCAGATTGCACTATCACTAACGGCTGAGAAGGTATACATAGCAAAAATGTGAATGATACTCTAGACATCTAAACAAACTTGACTGTAACTTAGAAAACTGTTTTCTCCAATTTGATGAAGTCTTAGTCGTAACTGAAGCACTAGTGCTAATAAACAACGACATGATATGCCAACAATCCACATCCACTCATAAGAGTGATTTGAGAAACCCCATAACGAAGTTGCAGAAAATAATGTGCAATAGTACTAACCTCTGTGATAATAATAGCAGTATTTACCCACTCTCTAGTAACAGTAGTAACTCCAAGTAATGTTTGATTTTGGTAGCTGCAATCATATATTAAAGATCACATTTCTGTTACATGAATAAGCTCAAACCCGGAATTGCATGAAGAGGATTTACCTTGTGATAAACTGTATATATAGCTGGGGATTCACACCTCCAAGATTACTTGCTTGATTACTTGATGAAAGATCAAAGAACACTGTCAAGCAAGTACTTTTGTCGAGTCCACACTTCTTAGCATGTGCTGTAGTATTCCCCTCCTCGATAACTGTATCAACAACGCTAGGCCCTTTCTGCAATTTTCCCATAACCGTTAAGCTATCTACCATAGTTCAAAGTAGCATGAGTTCAGTAGCTGCAGCCTTTTTGCAATGACGCGCAAGGTCAAATAATCCCTTTGATTTTTCATCCCAACCCCACGTTCCATGTTCATCCCATTTTGCTCAGCTTTGACAATGGAAACACCTAAACAACACCCAAGGAGCACAGGCAGACTCATAAATTTGAAAGAAACAGCACAATATTGAATTGAGACTATGAATGCCTTTTTCTGGCAAAGCACATCTACAGAAATGTAAAGAAGGATACTGATGAGGCCACTGTCTATAAATTTTCCAGTTGAACTCTTGATGATCCTGCTTCTGTTGGTAAACTCTCTCTTGTCATTATTTGTTCTTTTTCCTGTAGAGTTAGGTTTCAGTTCCATTTTTGTCTCTTCTGAGATAAATCTTGTTTCTGATATTAATGAAAGAATTGAATCAGAGCGCATAAGTAGCTTCTTAGCAGAGGAAGCGTCCAACACAATCAAAAAACCTGATACTGGTAAAAACTATATACGTAGTCCACATTTATGGCATCATCAAAACTAAATAAAAAAGTACAATGTTTTTCTACTAAAAATCTATGTGTCCTCGGGTATGACTCAAACACACATAATCTTTTGATGAACTTTGTTGTAGCCCTTTTTAGTCACTGCTTGTACTCACCAAGGATCTGCAGCAAACGATAATGGGTATAGGATCCCGTGGAACTCTTCCCAGTATTGTTTAGTAGCTAGCAAGCAAATGGGTGGTTTCTCCTTAACCATTTGGGTGAAAAGTGAGCAAAGGGAACACGTCAAGAACAAGAAAGTATCTTGTGTTAGTAGAGGACTAATGGGCTATCTTGTTGGACATATGTTATTCATTACAGAGTGCTCTGTTTTGTGAGCCAACTTATGTCTCTGTCTCCATCTGCATTGTGGTAATCTTTTTTTTTCTTGAGCAAATACAGTGACCTATCTCTATAATAAACACCAATAAAAACTTATGTAATGAGAAATTATATTCTTATGCCCCCACTTACCTCTTAACAAGAGGCGCTTGCTTAGTCTGCTGGCGCAATAAGTAGAGTAAAAGATATATATATATATATAGGTCCACCAAATTATTAGTAAACTTTCTCATTACTTTTGTGGAGTGGAAATATTCACTAAAAAAATAAAACATGTGATAGCAACAAAATGTTTACTCCAAATGTGTTAGGTCCAGTGTATAATGTTTTACACCAATTTACGCTCGGTTTTTACTAATCAAAGCTAATACGTTTACTTTATGAGTTGAACTGTAGACATAAGTAAGTTGGGTATAAGCTTTAGAATGGAAAATGATAGGCAAGCAGATTAACAAAAACAACAGTCAATCCACGTGCTTTCTTCTTTTTTGCTGGAGCTCTTTTTTTTTATATAAATTGTTTTTGCTAAATTGTAAATATTATTCCGAAAAACAAAGGTTTGGTTACAACAAGTCCAACCAGATTCTGCTAACAAGCCATTCTTATCTTAGGTGCCACAAGAAGTTAAAGAAAAAAACACCTAAGAATTCCATAATTAACACCAAGTTTACCATGAGCGGTTATCTTGACGTTAATTAATAACACGACACAACAACAAGCATTGACAATAATTCTCAATTCCAAGCACTTCTTGTACTTTCGGATAACGATAAAGACACAAGAGTAAAGCCAAGGGGAAGAGCGCACGAACATTCACCCAAAGGTGGCTCCAAGAGGTTTCGACAGAGGCAGTATGCACGGTTCAATTTAATTTATATTCAATCCTATTTAAACTATATATTGGGTAAATTTGTAAAAACTGCTTTATTAATAGAAGACATGTAAGATGAAATACGGTGTTTCAAAAAAAAAAGGTAACTTCAAATACTTAATAAAATTTTAGTAACATTATTTAACCAGAATCATATAAAGATCAAAGTAAAGAACATCATATATTACGAATTAGAAGAAACTAAAAAACTCAAAGGCGAAAAGAGCAAATAGAAGAAGAGAAAGCTTGAGAGAGTCTGAAGTGGAAGGTGACGAGGCTGAAGTCTTTGGTGGCTCCCTCGGGTCTCCTCCGGTTCGCGGTTCAGCAAAATCCGTGTCTGCCCAATGTCAATAGACTCGAATATATTAATAGTTCCAAATGACGAGAAAATTCTTAGAAAAAAAAAACTCTTTTTAAGTAATAAAGAAAATGTGTGCTTTACCATCAGGCATGCCATCAGGATCCATCGAACTTGTAGGAGAAGTGGCCGGACCTAAAGAAGCAGGGCCTATTAGTAACGTATATTAATGAATTATAATGAACTTTGTTAATACTCGGGTCATCAAAAGTATTTACTGAACTTTTACTGGCTCTTCGGGATATAACCGGGTCTACGTAATGTCAGTAAACTCCATAATGTAGCAACTTAATTATGATAAAAATGGTTAGGACTTGGGGGTTATAATTCTTTACTTTACCTTCAGGAATTTCGGTTTCTGTAGGAGGAGAAGTGGTTGGACCGAAAGACGCAGGGCCTATAAGTCATAAACATTGTGCTTATAATATTTTAATATAGAGAAAGTAATTCGTAAAGAGATTTAAACAAACTCAATAAAATTATCCGTAACAGTTTACCTGGAGCATAAAGAAGTGCTGGAGAAGCTGCCAGATTTCACAAATGTTTACGTTAACAAAAAAATGAAATTAAACGATATAGATATAAAACAGCAGAAACCTAAAATAATGGACTCAATATTTCAAAAAGAAAAATAGATACGTACCTTTGCATTGAACGGGGACACCACATGCACGAGGAAGAGAGCTGGCTAGAGTTCGGTTAATAGGAAGATCGAGTGGCACGTTTGCGGTTACAATCAGACACAAACAGTCCATACCGGTTCCGGTTAAAGTTTTAAGAGCCCCACAACAATCTGACGTAGGAGAACTAGCACTTTCCGTTAGATAATCCATGCACCCTGTAACGCTAGAGAGCATGGTTGATGAACATGGAGAGTTGACTTGAGCAAGACTCATCAATATCGGAGAATTTGAAACTATAGAGAAGATTAGAGCAGAGATTAGGAAACATTTCAGATTCATTTTGTTTTGTTTAGTGGTTTTGTCAAGCTGGATCTTTTCACTATTCAAGACCAGATGGTCATATGAGGTTTTAAGATTCCTTGTCCGAATGATATATATAGAGGATAGAGAAGGCTAATAAGGTAATTCATGGAAGTTGGTTTTGTGTTGACTTCTGAAGCTCAACTACTTAACTAACTTTTACCAGTGAAAGCTAGTTTTTTTAGCCTTTAGGTTTGGTTCTGTAAAGCAAAGTCCATCTATCATAAATGTTTAATCATATACACACGCATACTAAGATCGTCAATGTCCTATTAAGTTGTAGTTTAAATTTCAAAATCAATATATAATTGCTAACTAAAATTAATAACGACTAAGAAAAATATGTGCTATGTCTCATGAGGAAAAAGAAAGAAGTTCCATGAATAAAAAAAAATAATACTCCAATACTACTAGTTGTTCCAAATGTGTGAAGTGTTTTGAATTAGTCGTAAGGAAACATTAATCACCGTTTGACGTTTTGTCTATGCACTTATTATGAGGACTGGACATTTAAATTTCAAAATGAAGGAAAATTACATAAATAAAGACAAAACCTGGGGCAATTAGTAATAAATACAAAATCACCCAACAAAAATCAGATAAGCAAAGCCAACATGAAAGGAAGGAAGACCTCAGTCTCATCATGGTCGGTGAAATTAAACGACAACAGTTCGTGGGGGAAAACTAAATGGAGCACATCTGTACTGCAATAATTAGATCCCAACACATGGGTTCTTGAGTACAGCCTAAGCTCGGTGATGGAGAGTTCGAGTTTGTTGGCACTATCAACTGATCTCATGGCACACATGATGTTCCAAGCAGCAAAGAGTGTAGACAGAGAGCTTTTATGGATATTTTCAGCCTCACGGAATCTGTATAGTGGAGTAGTAACAGAGGCTAGCACAATGACACCAGCTTAGAAGCTTTTGATCAGGAAAACAAAATGTATTCGCATTTTTGGTCCTTCATTACAAGTGCTTGTGCATGTTGCTGTGTAGCTTATCATTTTTTGGTTAATCCATCACTGTTACCATTTAAAGTATAAATAAATTGACAAAGGGTGTTTTAGTATATACATCTGTATATCAAGTGAGATGAAGCTTAAATTATATACATATCAAGTGAGATGAAGCTTAAAAGAATCACTTCTGTTTAGATGAAGCTTCTATCATTTTTAGCTGAAATTTTTATTAAAAACTTATTTTTTTAGTAAAATAAACAAATAGAGGACTCTGACCAGCTGCTTCATAAGGGATTGCTAAGTCCACAAAAACATTGCAATCAGGCACTAATTACTTATTAAGAGGGTTTTGAAAGGATCTTGAATCGGATTGGGTCGTATAATAAGATCTACTATGGAATGTTATGGTGAGTCTTGATGTCCACACTCCACAACTTTCACAGCTTCAAGAACCATGTGAAATATTGATATGTCTCCCACTAATGGAGCTTTTTTGTCGACAAGTTTTTTACATGTCCCTACAATAACAACAACCCTATATATATGATAGAGATTGGAAGAAATATAGATAGATACCCCCAGCCCAAGGAAAACAACCACACATTTCTCATTTGATGAGATTCCTCTTATGATAAATCCAATTAAACTATATGATGATTTTCAAAATAATACAAAAATAGAAGTGGATCCCAAAGTACATTCCAAAGAAAATGACAACTTGTGGGGCTAGATAATGTTGTACACTCTATCTGACACCTTGACATCACTTTTTATGTGTACACTAAATAATGATAAGCTCATAAAGCCCCTAGTATTAAAACAGTATTTATAACTCCCCACACATCAATATTTAGTGAGTAATGTTGTGCGACTTGTCACTCACTCAGATCCCACTTTTGACGGGGCTATCATCGATAGTGATTCATCAAATCTAAGTATCACTATTGGTAAAGAAAGTTGCCTTGCATAGATATCTCAAACAAATTTCCAATGATATTGATGGTTTTTGTAATAAGGTAGCAATATGGATTCATTTTTAAAATTTTTATGGGCTCTTCTTTGACAAGGACGAGAGAGATTTGGTAACAAGCATCAAGGATTTCATTGGGGGAAAACATTATAGGGCTATATTTTTTTGACTAAAATAGGACTATAATTTGATTCTTAAGCTTATGCAAAACAAATCACTGGATAATGTATTTCGGTCTAGTAATTTGTTTTAAGATATACTTGTGGAACGATTCTTGTCAAAGAGAATATTTATCTGAAAGTAATCGGACATCATACCATTCGGTGAATGTTTTCTAATTAGGAGTAAATGAAAACAAGATAACAGTTTAAATGAAACTTTGAAGTGAAGGAAAGAACAAATCTTAGTTAAGATGAGAAAAAAAATCTGAAATGATGTTAGTATAAATGTACTTTGCCCAAACCTCAATCTCTCGTGTTTGAGTCATGAGAACACCTCTATAAGTAGCACAAGAAATTGCCTCCTTGTGAGCTCTTGCTGTGTTTGCAAGGACAATGTTTGTTCTTCTTTTGTAATTTTCACTGGGTGTATGAAAAGAAGTAATTGCATCCTTTATAATTTTGGCCACTATATTCAGAATAAAAGGAAATACAATAGGATGATACCGGTTTGGCTTCTAATTATTGAAGAAATATATATATATATATATCCTTTTCCACATTATTGACCTTCACTATTTACTTTCCAATGTACATGTAGAAGATGATAAAGTTATATACATAAAGAACTATATACTATTTTTAATAATTTTATATTAACATCCAGACTAACGTACTAGTCTAACATCTGGAATCATTATTACTAAATGTTTTGTCATCATCTGGAATCATTATTTAGTAGACTAGATAATGAAAAGATAAAAATATCGTTCTCTGTATTAGAATTTATTTTTCTCTATCAAATAGTATAAACAAAGAAATAGTTTTGTGGTCCTTCAGTTTTACAGGTAGGCTTCCTCAAGCTTTGCGTACCATTCGGATTCACTATCTCAACATAAAGTATAGACAAAAAGAAAATACAATTTCTTATTAAATTGCAGTATATTTAAAAATGAAATTCCGGTTTATGTTCTGTGCACATACGAGTATAATAATTTTAATTTTTTAAGATTTAACATAAATCATAAATATATTTTGCGCACATGCGAGTATAATAGTTTTAAATTTTTTAAAATAAATATATTATCAGTTCAAATATAATTAAAATAAATTAATATTATACATTCAAATATTTAATAAAACTAAACAATAAAAGTTTTATATGTCTACAAGTTTGTAAGGTAACATTACTTTTTATAATGTAACATAAACTTAAAAACACTTATGCATTTAAAATATTTAGTAATAAATTAGATATTAAACTATTTTAATATGAAAAAAAATTCAGTATAATAAAATTATATTTTATTTCGTAAAATAAATCTGAAAACATTATTATATTCAGCATATATATAGGGATTATCTTTTATAATTTAAAACTAGTTAAAAAGTGTAAAATATTTTTTGAATAACACAACATAAACGATTTTTATACAAAGATAATTTTCAAATATTTTTTTTTGTTTTTCTAATTTCTGGATAATCATATATTAACAAATATAATTATTCATTAACGTTAATAAAGCTTTATAACCTAATATAAATTAATTATCAAATCAATGAAATTTGTTTTAATTTATGGTTAATTATATATTAATTTGATTTTTAGTTTATGGTCAAAAATACAAATTATATTTTCAGATAATGATAATTATCTAATAAAATAAATTTGTTTCTAATTTATGGTTAATTATATATTAATTCATTTTTAGTTTATGGTTAATAATATATTAATAAATATTATTATTTATTATAATTAATCATTATACAAAATCTTAAAAACATGAAAAATAAGCAAAAATACCTGAAAACATGGATATATGACAACTAAGCAAATTTACTATCAAACCAGTGCAATTTTTTTTAATTAATGAAATTATATATTAATTATATTTAAGTTTATTGTTAATTAATACAAAATAATTTTAGATAATGATAATCATCTAATCAAAAAATTGTAAACTTGTTTCTAATTTATGGTTAATTATATATTAATATTTTTAGTTTATGGTTGATAATATATTAATAAATCTAATCATTTATTAATTTTAATCATATTCAAATCCTAAAAACACGACAAATAAAAAAATTACCTTAAATTATTGATAAGTTGACACCTAAACAAATTTACTTCTTAAATTATAGTATAAATAGATAGATTGATAATCATAAAAAATCTAGTTATTTATTAAATGTAGTAATTAAACATTAGTTAAAATCATAAACATATGTCAAGTAAGCAATATTATCTAAATTTATAAAGAGTATAACACTAAGCAAATTTACTTCTCAAATAATAGTACATATGTGGATTTTTTACCTATATAAAAACTAACTTTAATAAACCAAAATTGGTAATTTAAGATTTAGAGTTAAAATAAACTGCTTTGTATTTTATGATTGATATAATTTTAGTTTTGTGTAGGTTTGTATTTCATCTAAAATAACTAGGCATCAAGGCACGATGCATGAAGTAAACAAGTATGTAAATTAATACATGGTGGTACATCATATATAAAGACATTCACGATACACACTATCAAACAAATCAAGCCACCTAGCTAATCCACTTGCTCAATACATCCTCTCGTGGTCTCTCTCTAGGAAATAAACACAACGCCAAGAATCATGTGGAAAAGCTTCCATCATTGCTTCCCATCAAATCTCACTAGTCCCTCCTCATCTCCCTCCGGCGCCGCCGCCTCCGACGATGATCACAACCGTCCATCCATTCTTCTCATAAACAACGACTCTGAAGCCGCCGGCAGCCCCATGTCCAAGAGTCTCATCGACGTCGCGCCTTCCTCCACCACCACATTCACTGCCTCCACCTCTACCGCCGCTGATTCTTCT
>JABAYD010014712.1:0-15569 GCA_014822095.1 Diplotaxis tenuifolia
AATCTCTTGAGCAACTTATCATTGCTTACCAACTGCTATTTACTTTTAAACCTTTTCAACCTAGCATAATCATATAGATTGCATCTTTTGTGTCTCTAGCTCTCTGTGGATTCGATCCCTAAGTACTACGATTGATCTCTTTTGATGAGAGTAAAATCACTCCTTAGGGTAATTTGATTATCCATCCATGAGTTTACATCATTATCTAGTCCTTGTGTTTATCCTTATCCATATTGTAGTAGTTATCCTTATCTCATATGGATTGGGTTTATCTATTAGCTATGACGGTCTAAGGACTTGTATATATATGTATCCTATTCTAATGAATGAAAGATTAGTTCCCATTACCTCTATTTTACAACACGTGTGTACCGAAGAGGGGTGGAATTTGAGAAGACGAGGTAGAAGGGTCGACTTTGGTTCTGTTTACGATGAACTGAAAATGCAGGAAAGCCTATTCCAGGTGCTGGTCGGGACGTTTTTCTTTGGGGACATGACGTTGAGGAGTATAAGGATCATTTTTCCACGTCGAGAACTTGGGATCAGATCCGTGTTAGAGTGCAGGAGGTAACATGGTGCAATATTGTTTGGTTCCCTCAAAGAGTTCCAAGACAAGCTTTCATTGTTTGGCTAGCTTTTAGAGATAGACTATCTACGGGCGTTCGAATGAGGCAATGGGGAATTACACAAGGATATGTGTTCTGTGGAGAAATAGAAGAGAGTAGGGATCATTTTTTCTTCACTTGCCTAGCCACCTTTACAATCTTGTCCACATTAACACGTAATCTGTTGGGGTCCTCCATCTCACCGGACTGGTCCACAACGGTGGTATCTTTGGGGAGACAGCGTCGTAATAAGCTGGATTGTATCTTGCTTAAGATGGTTTTCCACTCTACGGTGTATATAGTTTGGCAGGAACGAAATCTAGACGGCATTAGGGAGATTGGCAGACAACGGATATAATGATCCGGCGGATTGATAAAGCTCTCAGGAACATGATTAGCTCTTTGAAATATACAGGCGCCCATAAGCTGGAAGGCCTTCTTCGTCGATGGTTTGAGGTGTTCACGAGATAGTATTAGAGTTATGGATTGATTTTTTTTTTCAGCATATTTTTCTGCTTTTTTAACTCTCCTTTGTAAATACCCATTCATTCTTTGATTAATCAATATAAAATTTAATCAAAAAATAATAAAGAATGTGTT
This sequence comes from Diplotaxis tenuifolia, assembly GCA_014822095.1. Taxonomy (NCBI): domain Eukaryota; kingdom Viridiplantae; phylum Streptophyta; class Magnoliopsida; order Brassicales; family Brassicaceae; genus Diplotaxis; species Diplotaxis tenuifolia. Next base: position 1,206 of record JABAYD010014712.1, read on the forward strand.
ATATTCCATCCGTTTTATTTTATTTATCATTTTCAGTTTGTGCATACATATTAAAAAATTAATCTTTCATATTTTCTATATAAAATTAATAAATTTTGTCTTTATAGAATAGTATATAAAATTAATAAATCTTGTCTTTAAATCATAATACGTTTTTTTTTGAAACAAAAAAATTCTTTTTTTTTAACGTCTGCAATTGATTGATTCAATCATAAAAATCAAAGTATTTGTATAACAGAAAGCGTAAACACATTGAACCTTAATATAAAGATCAATGAATGTGAAAAAACCGCCTCACTGTTGAGAAGATGATGCAGCCAACCCGGTCCTCCAAGAGCTAAGTATGATTGGAACCTTCCATCTCTGAGCACACTCTTTGCTATTTCCCGTGCAATTCGATTGGAGGATGATGATTCTGTTTCAAAAGCCAACAAGCCAAAGAAAGAACATAGTCTCCTTATGCGGTGTAAGATGATGCGGTACCTCGGCCAATCCAAGAAGTTTTTCATGGCAGCACAACATCCAGAAGGTCAGTACCAATGATTACCTCTCGGTAACCAAGATCTTTCATGCTTTGCAAATACCATTCGAGACATGTGAGCTCTGCTGTGAGCCGATTTGGTGAGCCTGGCGTGGCATCACGAGCATGGTGAAGAACATTACCAGACTCATCCCTAGTAATGAAAGATACTCCACTATGTAAATTTGCATTTCTCCAATTCGTATGAATGTTGCATTTGATATGACCTTGTATGGGAGGTGTCCACTTCTTAGAGTCTTCCAACATACCAGTACCATCACCAGAGTTCCGTTAGTCTTTGTTAAGCTCATTCCAAAGCCTAGCTTCCTCACAAGCTTGTTGCAACTGGATGTCTAAAGAAACTTGAGTATCAGCATATAAGATCGAGTTTCTGTTCTTCCATACAGTCCACAAGATCCAGGGAATAGCTTGTCTCTTGTTTTCAGGCAGGGAGCTATCAGACATCAAATTGATATGAAGAGTGATGAGTTCCACGAGCTGCATCTGAGCGCGATCGGGAGTTTGTGGTAAACCCATCTGAGACCACAAGTCACGTGCAACAGCGCAATGAAACAGGACATGAGCAATAGATTCTGTACCCGATGAGCAGAGCTTACAGCGAGAATCTATTTGCATTCCACGCTTGTTAAGTTGTTCAGCAACTGCCAAAGCTTCCGAGACTGCTCTCCATAAGAAACTACGGATCTCGGGGATCGTAGGGATCTTCCAAATAAGTCTTTTAGCCTCCACCAAACCTGTGTCATTCAAACCCATTTGTATTGCTTGAGCTTCCTTAATCTTGACCGCCAAGGAATACCCACTCTTTACAGAATACGATCCCTGTTGTGTAAAAGCCCATATCTCTTTATCTTCTGATTCTCCTACTGGAAGCTGCATAATCCGTTGGACTTCGTTCAAAGGAAAAAGCTCATGTAATCTCACCTCATTCCATCGACCATCAACCGTTAATAGACTCGCTACTTTCAGGTTGATGTCAATGTTTATCTCTTTATTGACCGGTCTCCTTAGAACATCCTCCATTATCCATTTATCTGACCACACAAGAGTCTTTTTTCCATCACCAATAGATTTGATGAGACCTTTCCCTAACAATTCCCTTCCAAACAAGATGCTCCGCCACGCATAGGAGGGACAAACTCCTTTGCGACAGTCCATGAAGCTCGTTTTTGCGTAATACATGCTTTTGTATATATTTGAAATCAAACTCTCTAGATTGTTCAGAAGCCGCCATGCCTGCTTAGCCAGGAGGGCTTGGTTAAAATCTTCTATATCTCTGAAACCTAATCCTCCATTTTCCTTAGAGATACACAGCTTTTTCCACGATATCCAGTGAATCTTTCTCTTATCTCCACATTCATCCCACCAGAAACTTTCCATCGCGCTCATGATCTTCTGAGAGTGGTGTTTTGTCAACCGAAAACAAGACATAGCATACACAGGTAACGCCATTGCTATCGATTTCAATAGAATCTCTTTCCCTCCCAGAGATAGTTTCTTTGCAAACCAGCCTCGCAATCTTTTATTTAGCTTCTCTCCAATGAAAGCTAAGAGCTCCTTCTTAGAACCACTGAAACATTCCGGTAGTCCCAGATATTTTCCGTCCCCACCTTCCTTTTCAATACCAAGAAACTCATCTAAAACCCGCTTCATAGTTGGGTCAATCCCCGCACCAAAAGTAATAGCAGATTTCTGGAAATTGATGACTTGTCCCGATGAATCTTCATACAGTTTTAGACGTTTTAAAAACTCTGAACATTCGGCAAGGGTGGCTCGACACATGAAGAAACTGTCGTCTGCAAACAGAAGGTGCTGGACTGCTGGACACGTCGGGGAAACTTTCATACCAGTGATGACTCCTGATTTTTCAGCTTGATCCATCGTGTGTATTAGCGCCTCAGCACAAAGGATGAAAAGGAAGGGTGAAAGTGGGTCCCCTTGTCTGATACCTCTCTGAGGAGTGATGCGTCCATAGGATTGCCCATTCAATAGGACAGAGTAAGTAACTGATCGCACACAACTCATTATCCATGTGATCCAAGTAGAATGGAATCCCATTTTTGTAAATAGAGCCTCTAGGAAGTTCTACTCCACTCTATCGTACACCTTATACATATCGGTTTTGATGGCTATAAAGTCTAATTTACACGCTGGATTGGTCCGGAGACCATGTACCATCTCATGAGCAATAAGAAGGTTATCAGAAATTAGCCTACCAGCAACAAAGGCACCTTGAGCCGGGGAGATTATATGAGGTAGGATAGTCTTGAGCCTATCACACATAATTTTCGAGACAATCTTGTACACCACTGAACACAGACTAATCGGCCGAAGGTCCTTCATCTGGTTAGGATTTGGTATCTTTGAGAGTAGACTCAGCTCTGTAAAGTTCCAGTCTGATGGTATTTGCCCCGTATCAAAAAACTTTCGCACCTCTTGTGTGACTTGCAGACCAACAATGTTCCAAAACTTCTGAAAAAACTGACCAGTCATACCATCTACACCAGAAGTACTGTCACTCTTAATAGATTTGACTGCATTCTTGATTTCCGCGTCATAAATCGGTTTGATCAAATCTCTGTTCATGCGCTCAGTAACTCGTGGAGTCATCCCATTCAGTAGAATAGACGCATCATCTGATCCGTTAGAGTGAAACAACTCTGTAAAATATTCTACTGCAATCTTGCCTTTCTGATCTTCAGAGAATTGTTCAACACCATCCTCCGTCATTAGTGAATGAATCTTGTTTTTCATCCTCCTAGACTCAACCCAGCCATGGAAAACCTTGGTATTCTTGTCACCCACGCAAAGCCAAGAGTTTTTGCTTTTCTGTTTCCAAAAGGCCTCTTCCTCTTGAAAAGCCTTCTCAAGTTCAGTACGCAAACCCGAAAGTCTTGTTAGATTCGGCCTAATTTTACTTTCCTCCAGCTCCAACTCCCTACGAAGACGTGAGATGTTCGTATTAGAGTTCACATTGGCCGTCCTTTTCCATTTGGAAAGTTCATGGCGACATGAGCTAATACGCCTCGAGACAGAAGCCTCAACATCAACACCATTCAAAATCCACCCTCTACTAATCACATCTTGGATCCCTGGCTTCTTGCACCATCTTTTATCGAACATAAACGGACCAGTCCTTTTAGGTTGCGAGGAGTCTAAACTGGTAAAAATAAGTCTATGATCAGAGCCTGTCTTTTCTAAGTAAAAAGTGTGAGAGCTCGTGAATAAGCGGAACCACTCAGCATTACCGAACGCCCTGTCAAGCCTACACTGGACCCACACCTTCTCTTTTATGCCATTACTTATGATCTCCCTGGCACCAGCCCAAGACAATTTATTCCCTAAACTAGGAATTTCCTTCAAGCAACAGTCTCTGGCTAAAGCTCTAAAAGCAAAGAAGGAGCTTTCTTGCCTCCTTGGGCCACCAACTTTCTCTGAGTTGTTCATCAATTCATTAAAGTCTCCCACTAGAAACAAGCCACCGCTCCTGTTAATGGCAATATCCTTCAATACACTCCACACATCCAATCTTCTTTGTTGGACCGGATCACCATACACAAAGGATATAAAAAAATTCCTCGAGCCACATTGAATCTTTGTGTCAATGATCATGTTAGTAGCCATCAGCACTTCAACTTCAAAGTTATCCTTCCACAAAACCGCTAAGCCTCTACTAAGTCCCACTGGATCCACCACGTAACAGTGATCATAACCCAACGAACTCTCAAGCTTGACGATCTCAGTACTAGAGTTTTTAGTTTCTAGGAGAAACACAAAATCCGGGAGATGTACACGGCACAACTCCTCAAGGCGTCGAACTGTCAAGTTGCCTCTCAAGCCTTGAAAGTTCCAACTGAGCGTCTTCATTGAGGATTGGATGGTTTCTGGTGAACCATCAAACCCTTTGTTGACTTAGACATTATTGACGTAACTTCAGCCTCCTCCTCTGCCTTTCTCTTAAGTTGACCTTCTTCCCCGTTGGTCTCCACTTGTTTAATCTGCTGCTGAGAAAGCCTTCTGCTCGAGCGTTTCCAAGACAGGACTTTCCCCTAAATCCCTCTGCTACTTCCTCCTTTAAAAGGTGAAATAGGGTCGTTGCTGCCAATCACGAAATTCACCTGAGCTCCCATACCAAAATTCCTCCCAAAAGAGTCTCTTTCCTGAGATGTGTGTTGAACCTGTGGCCCCGTACCTTCTCTTGCACCTAACGAGCCAACCTTGTAGGAGCTGTTGAACCTTGTCTCAGAGTGAGACCGGACAGCCTTACCATCAGTAATCTCTAGGCACCTCTGATCATGAGATAGAGCACTAGGTTCGGCCGTGTGACTTGACGATCCTCCTACCTCTGGAGAGGTGTCCTGCTGCACCTTGCGGTAATCAAATACCAAACCTCTGTTTTTGTTGAACACTGTGGAAACCACATATCATCATCCATCCTCAGCCCTGCACGCTGAGCGATCGAGTCTTTGGAGAGGTCATCTAGAGCCTTTCTCATCTTAAATTCTCTGATTCTCCTTTCCTCATGATCAATGCAGTTCATATAAAGTTGCATTTGCTCAAACACGTCGGGAGCAATCAGACCAGTAGGTGGAGAGAACCTTGGTGGGACCGTCGGTGCTAGTAGTGGCATGATATCAACTGATAAGTTCGTGTTGTGCTGCCTTTGAGACAATCGTTGCATACTTGGTGAGTTCTGAACGCTCCTAACTATCTTGTTAGCTGCTTGCTGGCCTTTCAGAAGCGGACATGCTCTCTTTTCATGCGTCAAACAGAAACAATAGTAACATCTTTTCCGAATTCGCTCATACTCTATCTCAAGGATAGCAGTACCAGCTCCCTTAGGTAAAGTCATGCTCTTTTTCTCCCTATAGGAAGATTAAGATCTAAGACTACCAAAACCCTAACATAGTTCTGAAGCAAAGGTTTCTTTGGGTCCCATTCAATATCCTTCACATACCCAATGGCTCCAGCAACCGTATCAATCGTCTTGAGAGTCAGATAGTTCACTGGGATGTTGGATATCCTAATCCAAACAGCAGCAGACTGAAGAAAAGTACTTGGTGGAACCTCCACCCATCGCTCCATTACCATTCCCCAATCATCAAAAGTCCAAAATCCATGTTTAAGCACCGTTTGTAAGTCCATCTCCAATTCAAAGATAAACTGGAAACTCTCCTTTGTGAGAGCAATCCCACGAACCCTCTCACACACCCCCCAGATCTTCGTCATCGTACGTAACATCCGATGCATACTCTGAATCGTAGAGTTCAGTAACCGGCCAAGCAAACTTCGATTACTTCTCTCAATAGCATTGTAGTCATCATCCTCCGGTAGTATAATCGGAGCATCGTCCTCAATCGACATTCCTTGTAAAACCCTAGCCAGATTATCGTCCATCAGTAGCAAAAAAAGCTATTTTCTTCTCGTTGAGTGAACTAACAGAATCGAAAAGTATGATGAAGATAATGACGCTGCACTCAAGAACCCTAAATAAACACCTATTTCGGAAGAAGATTTAGCCAAAAAAGTAATATTTTCCGTAAATCTTTGAAGATTTCCAAAAAGATTTTGGAAAATATTCTAATTGATCCTTTTACCGGCAAGGAAAGGCTCCTTCCAGAAGTTTACTCTCCTCTTATTGGTCGAAATTAATTCGCCTTCTAGAGAGAGAAAAGAATGATAGATTTCCTTTTAAATATTTATATTAATAGCAATATTAACAGCCTTTTAGATATGGTTTATAAATTAAATTGTTTTCTAGTGATAAATTCGAATATTTTTATAAAATTTACATATTTTTTATTCTAGTGATAAGAAATCTATTTTCTATCAATTAAATCTATTTTTATTATCTTAATAAATAGTAATAATATTTCGATTTCAATTTTAGTCATCGAAAAAGGTAATTTCTTATTAGAATCATTAAGAGTATAAAAATAACTTATTACATATAATAAAGATAGTTTAAATGAATATGTATTTTAAAAATATAAAACAATGAATATCATGTTTTCTTAATTATAGCTACAAATTAAATGAAATGTATTAGAATCATATCAATTTAAAATAGAAATTTCAATATTTTGTATCATAATTCTTATAGGAAAGTTAATTAAATTTGTTAGTTATAAGAATTATATATTTATAACACTGAAATTTAATCTTGTATTCTGAAGATCCAGCTATTGAGTTTATTTTATCATAGTTGAGTTACATAATTTTTTTACAATTTGCCAAATTTATTAAAATATTAAATATCTTTAATTTCTTTTAGTATGTTTAGATAACAAAATAACTATCAATTGTGTACTATCTTATATGTGGAGGATGAAATTTAAAAAAAATGAAGCTATTGATATTTATGTGTAGAATATTTGAAAATGTAAATAATTTCATTTTGTTTAATTATTTTTTAATTTTAACTAATGTATTTTTATTTTACATTATTTTTCTTTTAAATAAACTTCCTAAATAAATAATTTTAAGTGGTAATATATATATATATATATATATATATATATTTCATATTAATATTTAATTACATTCAAACTAAAATAATATACTTAAATTAAAAACTAAAAGATCACCATTCAAGCTTTCTAAAAACTAAATCTACAGAAAAATAAAAAATCCAAATTTAACATAAACATTTTATTACATGGAAAAAAATCAAAATCTAAAAAACAAAATCGCCATTCATGTTTTTTTTTTAAAAAAAACTAAAATCTACTGCAAAATTAAAAACCAGAATCTTAAAACCAAAAACTAAAAGCCAAAAACCAAAAGCCAAAATATAAAAACCATCCAAACAATAATCACCTAACTAATCTTAACAAAAACCAAAAGCCTTGTTTTCTTTGTTTTTGTTGACAATTGTTCGAGACTTTTCTGTTTTCTTTTTTTTTTAACAAAAAAAAGATTGTACTAATACATTATAGCAAAAAAAATCAAAGTGATAAAATAGTAAATATTTCAAATCATTATAGTTGAATAGAAACAATTGTTCTGACATCTAAAATCTAATAGAAAACTTATAATTATTTTTATTAAACTTTGGAGCTTTGTTTAGGTAAATGATTTAATAACATTTTATCTGATATTTTACCATTTAATTTAATTATAGCAAAATTAATTAAATTTGTCACTTATTAAGTTATAAGTATTATATATTTATTAAAATATATGTAAAATTTTCAATTATTAGCTTTTATAATATTTGAATTACATAAATTTATACATGTATCATAAGGTTAATATAGTTAAACTTAAACATAAAGTTAATGCATATATAGTTAAATTGTACACATATAATTATCATATTTTGGTAACTATTAATGAATATATATATATATATAATATAGTTAGTTTACATTTTATTTTAAAATTAAGTTTACTCATTTTACTTAAAGTTATATATATATCCGAATTTCTACATATATTATAGAGAAAAAGACTAGGATAGCAATAAAAAAAAGTTTTTGTCACAAATATACCATTTAAGAATAAAAATGACAAAAATAACACTAAAATTTTTTATAAATTATTCATTTTTATCTTTGGATTAACTAATCTTAAATTTTTTTTTAGAGTTGAGTTGTGGGAGTTTGGGGAAAGGATTTCAAATTTGAGAATATTAAAAAAACTTAAAATTTTCAAAATAAAAAATGTTATTTTGGTCATTTTAATTTTCAGTGTTATTTTTTAGGATAAAAACTTAGAAAAGTGATATTTTGAAGATTTGGAGAAAAGTATATTCGAGGAAATCCGATTTTGTTTGTAATTATCTATAAAAGAACTAAAATAAGTAATAAAAAGACGACAAAGGTCAAAGCCAAGTCTTACTCGGAACGCTTCAACTTCCTTCTTAACCACGCTAACCGCACTTGCGCTCGCCACTCTCCCCTCCCCAGTAAAGTGAATCCTAATGGCGACGATTGAAGACGACGATGTCTCGGTGATGCTAGAAGAACAGCGAGAAGAGATCATGGCCGCTAAAACCCTAGCCCAGGACCACGACCTGGCTTTCAACCTCCAGATGCAAGAAGCCCTAGCCGTTTCTCGAGCGGCCGACACCTCCTCCTCTCGGCCATCTCCGACACTCGATTTCGCCGGAGGAGACGCTGAAGATGACGGATTTGACTACACTGCGCTGATTCTGGAGGACATTGCGCGAGTCGACCAGGAGAGGCGAGACCGTGAGTTTGGCGAACAGGAGATGAAGAGACTCAAGGTCGATCTCGACCGTCGGATCCACGATCAGAAGTTTGCTAAAGAGATGATGAACATCCCTGACGCTGATTGGAGCAAAACCGGTGACCATTTCCAGAAACCGTACTCGCTCGGTCCTTTCTCAGCGATTGAGGGTGAGAGTTTCCGCGTCTATTGCAAAGGTTTGGTGAGCGAGGAGATGATTGGAGAAACTAGGGTTACGGTTGGTGGTGTTGGTGTGGCGATTTGTGACTCGGCTGATAATCTGATTTGGGAGGTGACCAAGGTTTTGGGAGCTGAGCAGTCTAAAAGCCCTGAAATTTCCGAGCTGGAGGCTATTGTTCATGGCTTGGATGAAGCTTTGACCTTTGATTTGGGAAGGGTCACCTTCTTCATTGATGATTTCAACCTCTTCAATTACGTGAGTCTCTCTCCCTGAAACCTCAAATTTCAACTCAAATAATAAGATTCCTTTGAGAAAGGTCTTGACTTTTTTGAATGATTCTGACTTGTGAGCATATTATCGTCTCTTGATTCTATTTAGTTGCTAATATTACCTTTTACATTAGTGTTCCCGTTTTTAAATGTAATACCACTTAGGACTGTTTTTTTTTTTTTTGTTACTACATTGTTTGTGATGGCTTTGCATTCTTGTACCTAAACATCTTGTATCTCACATGAATCATTTGTGTATCATCTAACCTGAATCTTTGAAATTTTGCTCAGAAATTAGACTTCCTTGACAAAGATTGGGAATTTCTGAATGTTTGTGACCTTTGAATCTTAAATTAGTTGCTAAATTAGCTTTTTACAGTGTTTTTTTTTTTGTTTTTGTTTTGTTATTATGACTATTTTTCGTTGCCACAATCTTAATAACGTTGGCTTTGCATTCTTTTACCTAAATATTTGGCATACATAACCATTTGAGAATCATCTACTCTGAATCTGGATTATGATATGTACTAGATTATCTTACCCTTGTAGTTTAGTTATTTTCCCTTTTTTGTTCATCTTTGATATGACTGGCCGTGTTTTGCTCTGTAATGTAGGTGACAGGTAGGGTGGAACCAAGGCAGAGTGTTGTTGCAACACTTGTAAACCAAGTGGCTCTTCTCCAGAAAAAGTTCTCATACTGCCAACCGTCTCTTTTGACAAGAAATGATGTTAAGTTTGTGTTCAAGCTCGCAAGAGATGCGATCGTCTCCCAAATCAAATGGCCTGAGGAGACTAGCAAAGGAAAGACTTTCAAGGAGACTTGTGTGATCTGTTACGAAGGCATCACCGTTGACAAAATGTTCTCCGTAGATGGTTGTTTCCACCGTTTCTGCTTTTCCTGCATGAAGCAGCACGTTGAAGTGAAGCTACTCGGAGGGAAAACAGCTACTTGTCCGAGCACGGGGTGCAAATCAGAAGTAAAGATGGATTGCTGCGCTAAGTTTCTGGATCCCAAGCTGGTTGAGGTTATGATCCAACGCAAGAAAGAAGGCTCGATTGATGTTACAGATAAAGTTTACTGTCCAAATCCAAAGTGTTCGGAACTGATGGCGAAAGCTGATGTTTTTGAGTATACCAAACAGTACTTCGTTGGCACTGAGCAATCTGCAGCGAGGAAATGCATGAAGTGTGGGCTGTTTTTCTGCATGCAGTGCCAGGTGCCGTGGCATTATAAAGTCACCTGCGAGGACTTCAGTAAATCAAAGGGGTATCAGAACGCTGGAGATGGAATGCTGAAGTCTCTGGCGCAGAGCAAGCGGTGGAGGCAATGCATAAAATGCAACAATATGGTTGAGCTTGCTTTTGGATGCTACCATATAACCTGCAGGTACTTTGGATTAAGAAAGGAGAGACCGTGTTTGGTCATTTGTTACTATTGTTGATTCGATGTTTTTATTGCAGATGCGGATATGAATTCTGCTACACGTGTGGAGCTGAATGGAAGAAGAAGAAACCGACATGTGCGTGTCCTATCTGGGATGAGGGCAACATAATCCGTGAAGCGAATGTGAATCGTAGGAGGTGATTGTCTTTGTGCTGCGTGGAAGGTTTAGACGTAGGTCGCGTTTTGTTTTGCAGTTTTTAAGGTTTTGGAAACTGATATAAAACTTTAATGTTTCAGTTTGGATCTTCTATTTTGGTTTGTGATGTTAGGAACAAAACAAAAAGACCCGGTGGGTGTAAAGCACAAGTTTTAGTCTGCTAAGCTAACAACTCAACAATTCAGTCCTACAAATCAACAAACTCACTTAAACCAAACCAAATCTTGTTAAGACAGTTTGCGATCAATTTCAAGATCATCAATAGTTCAATCTTTTCTTTTTGACATGTTTTTTTTTTAAATAACTGGAAGATACTTAGGTTCCAGATGAGATATTAACTAACTTTAATGGCTCTAAAAATTTTAAAGTCAATCTTGTACCAATCAAATTTAAGTTTTCCAAAGTCCTAAAAGTTTTTCCAATGGCTATCCACATTTTTCTTCTCAAAATAGTTTGTTTTGCTCTAGTAGTCTCCTTTATTTTTTTCTTTCAAATTGTTTTTCAAGTAAATTCCATTAGTAATATTTATTACTAATTCTAATAAGGCTTGTTATTTTACAAAACAAACAAATTTATGCAAATAAAAATTTATTTTAATTAAAATCTTTATTGTCTACATAATTCTAGTCTGTTAAATAATATTAAATAGAAAATAGTTTTAAAAACAAGTAACTATATTAGGAAAGTATTAATAATTTCTTTAAAATAGAAAACACAAATATTAAATCTTACTTTACAATATTTTTTTAGCACCAATATAAAGTTAGAATAGTGTTCTTTCTTCGAAATGAAAACTATTGGAAATAATATTAGTAAATTCAAAGACAAAATAAGTAATTTTACTAAAGCGATATATTTTTAGAAAAACATAAATTCACGTTTTTAGCTATTTTTAAAACAATTTCTTTATTATTATTTTGGCCGAAACCACTTCTATCATTTATATACTGAAGGGCAAGTCGCTTGACGAATCATGTTTTGACACATGGATCATATTTTCTATTTTAAAAATCACAAAATTATATATAAAATAATAAAAACAAAAATAAAAAGGCGAAATGGTGATGAATAACACGATCTTTAACAATACAATCCTGTAATCTCTTCCGGCGGTTCTTCTTTGCCCACACTCCACGATCACCATTCATATCAATCTCTCATAACTACTTTCAATCCATTATTTATATTTCTGCAATGTCATTCATGTTCTCTCTTACTCAAATCCAGACAGCATTTTTATTTTCCAAGATAAATTGGTATTTGATATATCATTTCTTATTGTTTTTTGTTGCTCAGTTTTCCAGGATCTTACTTTTCTCTCTACTTTTTCCACGACAGCATTTGTATATGAAGCTTCGCTCAGATGCAAAGTTTGAATAAGAAGAACTCAGGTTTGAATCTTATTTTTTCTAAATATGTAAATCTGAGACAAAAGAATCCCAATAAAACGTTTTTATGTAACTGTATATCTCTGTTGCATCCAATAAAAACAGGAGGGAAGAAGACAAGACTAACTCTCTTTAACAAGAACAGAGTATTATTGGGTCAATCTACAATCCAGCAAAAAAATAAAACAAATGAAGGAGTTTTCTCTTCAACAAATGGAATACAAGAATGGAACCCTTCGGGATAGTCGGGTCTGTAAATAAGCCCCTGACACCTGAGTTATAAAAAAAAAAGTGGTATTTTTAATTTTCTCTGATTCTCTTTCTTATGTTTTTATTTGAAAATCTCTATTTTACTTTTGTAAACTTTACGAAATTCAATCCGTTAATAAAGTTAATGTGACGCAGCTTTCAGAAGATGGAAAAACAACAAAAACCTAACACTCTACAGGTGAAAAACAGCATCGACAACTTTGATTATGCAACAGGGTAATAACAAATATGTGTGTTATGGTAATCTGAGTGCTTCACAAATCTATTTTCATTATAATAGAGCTAGCATATCGAATCTATTATATACAAATTGGATATTCTAGATATTTATTGAGTCTATTATGTTTAATTAGCTTTGTTGTTATTATTATTCATTATATCAAATCTAAGAGATCTATTTTAAAGAAGACTTATTTAAAAAATATATATAAAAAAAAAACTGAATAGATCAAACGTAATATCTTAACTACATTTCTGCATGTTCATATATACCTTCATTTTCAAACTCTTTGTTATGTGGAGTACTGAGGTAATACTAAGTTCCATTATACAAATCTGTTTTTTCTTCTTCTCAATAGCTTATTCTTTTTTGATAAAGGGTTTTTTTCAATAGCTTATTCTTACGAAACAAATGAGCAAAAGACTGCGTATATTTAAGACAGCAGACCTTAAATCTGCGTGAAAATATGAACATAAATATTTTGACACTTTTCTTTCAAGTTAACCATGGAAACTTCCAATGTTTTTTTGAGTTTTTCCAGCAAGAAGTGATGTGGTTTACAAAGGTCATCTTATCACTGATGGTTTTGTTCCAAAAAAAAAAAAATCTTATCACTGATGATGCTGTTATGGGAACGAGATAAAGTCAATGTTAAACGAGGAATTTCAGTTAACTATAATTGTAAGTGTTAAATTTCCTATGTACATTGTCAATAACGAGTGTTATGTTTTATTTATTGTTTTGGATGCAATTTTCTAATTTTACAGCATTATATATTTATAGAATTTGTAATACTAATTTTGTAAAAAAAATGCAAATATTGATGTAAAATAGCTTTCTTAATAGTAATAAATTTTTGTAAAAAATAAACATAAAACGTGGCACTGACAACCCAACATTTTTAAAAGAAAAAAAATCGATTGATACTGTTTTATTGTTACAAAGGCCATAATTTAGAATATACTAAAATTTGTTTGGTGTTAGTTTCAAGTTGAGAGTGCCATAATATGTTACGTTTCCCTTAAATAATTAGTAGTTACAGTTTGGATCATGTTCTCCCTGAGCGCAATGAAGCTGCCGGTGCTATTGCTTTGAGTGTCATACGGGATTTGCGGCATCCATCGTATATCGCCAAAAATGCTTCATCCTGGCTCCATCACCTCCTTGTCTTGGAATCTCAACAATAGGGAGTTTTGGTGAGATCTTTTCTCCATCTTTTGTGGTGTCTACTGACATCCCATTATTTTTTGTTTTGTCCTTTTAAATTATATTATCTGGAACTTTTCGAATCTGACAGTCTTATAAAAAAAAATTAGTAGTTACGATTGGAAATAGGAAAGACTAAGATCTTGTGCTTGATTAAGTATAGGCGTATATGTGATTCCCAAACTAAGATTTTTTTTGTTGTGAATTTAAAAATATAGGATAGAATAGAAATATATTAATTTTACGTATATTTGGTATAAACCGCATGAATATACGTTTTGGAGATTTGAAATCTTCCACGATGATTGTTCATCTAAGATTTTGTTGGTTGTGAATTTTAATGTATTATTAGATTTGGACCCGCGCAACCGCGCGAGTGTTATTTTTGATTATATGCATATATTTAATTTAGATAATTAATGGTATGATGAAAAAAAATAAAAAGAAGATAATTAGTGGTATACATTTTTAATTTTAATTATATATTTAAATATTTAT